>JAQIXB010001204.1:0-11652 GCA_034697405.1 Mesoplophora pulchra
TAAAATATAAAAAATCATTATCGGAATTTTGAGAATTTTTTATTTTTTTTGTTATGTATTCAAAGATTTCAATTTTTATATTAATTTTTTTAAAAATATTAATTTTATATATAATTATTATTATATAATATATATGTATATATATTAATAAATTGAGGTTTTTGCATAAAAAACTTAAGGGGCATTTTTGCAATGTATTAACATATGAATATTATGAATTAATTATAATAAAAATTATATATATATTTTAAAATATTTGAAAAATTCATCATATTTACATTAAAAATGAAATAATGCGATATATATACATATAAAATGTATATATATAATGCTAATAATTATGCACTTTTATAGTATTTGCTATTAAATCTACAATTTACTAGTTTGATCCTGATCATCATCGGTCACTTCAATCTCCTGTTCGGCGATTTCCGATTCGAGCATAGCCCGAACCTCATCCGATTCGTTTTGCGATGATGCTTCAGATACAGACATTTGTAATGATTTTGTCGGTGATCGCGATGACGGTGATTTACTTAAGTTAATACTAGAAATAGTACTACTTTTAGTGGGCACTAAAGGGGCACGGCATCGGCCACTTTTATCGGCACTTTTGCTAATGGCATCTTTTTTCACAGCATCAATCTTTTTAATTGTGCCACTCCCTGTTGGAGATTTACTATTATCTCCGTCATCTAAATTATTCGCTGAAATCACAGAATTAGTTAATTTGCTAGTGGTAATATCCGATGATTGTGTAGTACTTAAGGCTGTTAACTTTTTTACTATTTCTGTAATATGTTCGTCAATTTTTGTCACTTTTGTGCTTAGCTTTTGAATTTCTAATTTAAGGTCCACTCTCATGTCTATTAAATTCGCTATTATTTGTTGATAGTCACTGCTGTTGATACTCTTAGGCTGAAGCACTATTGAATCTGCTGTTTTAATCTCTGTCTGTGCATTACTATTAATTGCTCTTTTAGTATCAGCAGAGTCCTGAGGTTCTGAAGATTCATCAATCGTTTCGGGTCTATTACCACTTCCACCGGTAGGTATACGTGGCCATTTATTGCCCTGTGTCGGCGGTCTTATATCTTTAACCACGTGAATGTGCTCAGATTTTTTGCATACTAGTTCAGTTCTTCTACTAGCAGCATTTTCCTCTTTTTCTATTTTATCCTTTTCAGTTTCAATTAATCGTTCTTTTAATTCATCTTTTGATGGCGAAACTGTAGGAGCATTGGTATTCGATGCTAACATCGATGCCCATCGTGATGTTTTAATAGTACCGGAACTAGCAATAGTACGAGATTCGCCTTCGGGCTGTTGTTGTTGTTGCACGAGTGTCTTCACAGCTTTGATCGATTCGTGATTTGGTTGTATTTCACCTTTTTCTACATCTAATTGCGTGGTGGTACCGGGAGGTTGACTAGACCCTGGTCTACTAACAATGCTCGGAGTAGTCGATTGACCACCATCAGAAGGCTTTCGGAATTTGGAGAATATTTTACGTACCAAATGATCCTGAGCCAAATCTGGTACCGGATCATTCTTTCTTCGTTCAGCTAATTCCTGTTCCCTTTTGACATCCGCGACTTTACGAAATATCAGCTAAAAATGAATGAACAAAACATATAACAAAAATCATGAATACACACATAACATCGATATATATATTTAGAACTAAATTATCATTATGAAAACACTATGTATATATAAAGAGACGATATAATCATAATGCTATGATAAGATAATGACTAAAATATACGTATCAATGCATTATACATATACGATTGTTACAAATGATATAAAAGTCAATGGAAATAATATGAATGAATAAAACTCATAATAAAAATAAAGATTAATAATAATAAAAAAATATATATACACGCAAATGTGTCATCAAATAACTTATGGAAAAGGCTCACGCACTAGTTGCTAGTTTTAGAGAATATTCTCTTTTTTCGGAAACGTATTTAGTTAATGCAATTTGATTTAATGGCCATACACTAGAATGTACTTACCCTGTGCCTTAAATTGTACGTTAATATTAAATTTCGGGCAAAAGAGTTCGCAAATGCATGATAAAAGTTAAGCACTTCGATGAGTTTATCCCTTTTAATGGCGTGTAAATCGCAATATGTCAGAGCCCTCACATTGGCACATGATTGTCCAATTGTGGGCTCCTTCCAAAATGCATCCCCAAAGACATCACCTTTTCCGAGTATAGCTACCACTTCATCCTGAAAAATCAACACAAAGAAAATAAAAAATGACACTAGTGTCTATGCTAGTAAAGTGCTAGTACGTACTGCTTTGCCTCACTTTTTAAATCCGGCATTACAGAGCTGCGTAAACGCTTTGAGATGTTTTCAAAAAAAATATATGCAAAGGGGGAATAATGGAAATTGGAATATATATCCCGGAATATCACACCATTTGCTCATTCCGTAATATAAGACTATACTTAAAAAGTGAGGTAAAAGGGTATACTTTGACGCTAAGCAATAGTTGCAATTGAACTAGCATTAATACACGCGAATGTATATTGCTTAGTGCAATTTCTAATATCAACATTTATTCTTTTTATGCCACACTTTTATTTATATATGTGCTAGTACTGTATGGTATATACACTGTATATCTACTAGTATATATATACCATACATTGAAAGTTCAATAGAGCAATGCAATGTAACGATATTTGATGCTATATAATAAACTCATGATCATGATGGTGATAAACTAAACTAGCAGGGATAAGAGTATATATATTTCTACTAGAGATATATATATATACAATAGTTAAAAAGGGCATATAAAAAATAGTATAAAACGAACACGAACACATCACATCACATAATATGACAATAGAACACAAAAGTAATTTTCTTCACTTTTTATAACACTAGTACTAGCACATATAAAAATAAATATGGAAAGGGAGAGAGACTAGTAAGAGAGACTAGTAAGAGAAACTAGCTCACGTCTTGAATGACTTCCAATGAACCGGAAATAACGAAACATAAGGAATCGATGGATTCTCCGACATGATATAAGAGATCTCCGGGAGCACTGTGGTCCATACTGAAGTACATGGCCATAGCACGGAGACACCCGTCACTCGCTAATCTAAAGGCGGGATGTTCATTGAACACTTTCCTATTGAGATGCACACAAATGTCGGCGGTCATGTCCTTCGGACAATAGCTTAAGACCTTTTTAGTGTCTATGCCTTTGCTCATGGCCCATGTCGACACGACATAGTCCATTACGCGTTCACTCAATGCTTTAGGCAATTCGTGGAGTTTCATGAATTCACGCACATTATTTAACATATCATGATATTTGGCAGTAGCACTGGTCATTTGCTGTATTATTGTCGTCACGTGACCGAAAATTGTCGCATATAATAGCGCTATAAATAGATTAATGTAATGTAATGTAAGAGTAACAAAAATGAAAAGAAAAGAAATAATAATATATAATAAATATATCATAATCATAATCATAAAATTTTTGTCATAAAAACATACACATATGGCATATGACATATTATGTAATGTGTGCACATATAACACTATTATTTTTGTATTATTAAAGTGTTATATGTATGAACTTAAAATTTTATATGAAATATATAATGTGAAAAAATAGTAATAAATCAAAAGCTATTTAAGTTTTGCCTTTTTATTGGGCATTAATTAATTTAGTTTCATTTAGTTATGTTTATATAATTTAGTATATACAGTGTGATTTGTTATAAAGTACACTAATACATATGCATATATCGTAACTGCTTAACAATGTGCATATGCGCAATGAGTTAGTATGTTTCATAAAAAATCACACTGTATTTTTATTCTTTAAAAAGAGGTATTTCCGTACCTCCAATGATCATCATGCATATGGTAAATATTTTTTCATTATCAGTTTCAGGGGCGACATTCCCAAAGCCGACACTCGTCATACACGTCATTGTAAAATACAATGCTGTGACATACATGGTCTGTCGGTGCGGACCCCCGTCCAATTCGAAGCATTTTGAATTCTCTAAATGTCTGTGAACGCATTTATCTTTTTCCGTAGTGTTTGATTCAATCCAATAAAATGGATGCTGAAAATTTTTATGGAAAATATTAGAAAAACGGATAAATGTAATATAACATAATAACAATATTAGTTTATGGCCGATTACCTAAAAGTGATAATATAAATTTATGATGTTTACTTATCTTATATCATCTTTATTATTTAACATGTTAGTATGTGTTAGTATATGTTAGTGTATGTAATAGTATACCATGGATAATACTATCCTCTATAGAATGCTATGCTATGCTATGCTACATGTATGTTATGTCATGTTATGCTGTGCTATTCTTACAGCTATTTTCAAATACTTTCGAACTTTTATTACATAACTTTCTAAAAGCATAATATAAGAAACAACAATAACGTTTCTTATTATAAAATTAAGTATATATAAATAGTAAGGGCAAAACAAAAAAGTTTGGGACGCTATTTATGGACATTTTATAATACTTTTGGAAAATGTGTCCGAAGAAATTTGAGAATAGCTGTAGCATGATATTTAATATTAAAACAGAATGGATAAGCACATAGAGGGTGTTTCTTTTAAAAGGCAATTATTTTGTACATATATTGTTAAATATGATTATTGAAAAATGTAATAAATATATACATATGTATTTATAAATAATAAATGCATATTCACATGCAATAAACTAATGCATGCATATTAAGATTTAATGCAATTTTCAATTATCAATGTTAATACAATAATAGAGGTTTCTTTTAAGATAAACACTGTGTATACGAACCTGAGTAACATTTCCCAATTTCCAGAGCCAACTGTATTGATTGAGGGGACTTTCAGCGTCATGACGTCCAATGCTATACCATATACATGCCAACCAATGTGCTACTAACATGTAGAAACACAATAGCAATATGAGCATCGCAGCGCCTGAAATTTAATTTTAAAGAAATAAAAGAAAATATTTTATTAAATAAATTTTATTATCATTGAAAATCCCTTTTAAATTTATATAAATATATATATAAAATTTAATATATACGTACCATATTCTAAATAACGATCTAGTTTCCTAACCACACGTCCTAAGCGCAAAAGACGCACAACTTTCAATGCGCTAAATAAACTACCAATACCTTGCTAGTTGTTTTTTGCAAAAAAGTACGTATGGAATAAATATGGAAAAAGAATAAGAAAAAATGAGAAGAATAAGACTATTGAAAAGCGTAAATACAGTAAATGTATAGTATATATAAGCATAATATATATAAAGATAAATGAATTAGAAACTAAAGGATAATCAAATGCTTTGCGTTTATATCCCCGGAAAATGATGATAATTCATGAAAAAAAATATAATAAAATATAATAAAAAAAATGTATAAAAAAAGACATAACAAATATAAAATTTAAGAAAAAATAAAATAAAATAATAATAAAATAAAATACTTACGTCTTCATTTTGATCGAAGGCATTAAAGATATCGTACGGCAGACATGACAATAGATCAATTATGAACCATGATCGAAGATAATTCATACGTATGATTTTAGGATCAGAGACGACCTCTCCTCCGGGACCCACGAAAGTTGTATGAAAGTTGAGCACAATATCAATGAAGAATATTACATCGACGATACTATAGTATATCCATACATATAAATATATTATTATATTAAATTATATATATTATTAGTTTATATACAAATGTTAAGAAAATTTCAGAAAAATTAATGATATATTATTATTACTATTACTATTACTATTACTTTTACTATTGCTATTACTTTAATTTTCTCCATTTTCAGGAATACTGTATTAAAGAAGAAGAAGAAAATGAGATGATACTATGCTATGCTATACTATGCTATTCCGTTATTCTATACTATTTTATTATATACAATGAAATATATAATGAAATACTATACTATTCTTATTTTTATACTTATACTTTCTATGCACTTTTGTATATGTATAATATACGCTTCTATTTGCTACTACTAAATGTATTACATTATATTATCTTTTTTCTCTTTTAACAATGCAATTATAATCGAAGTGCTCAAATACATTCACAGATAAAAGAATAAAATAATAGTAATCGTAATAATATATATTTAATATAATATGATATATAATATAATATAATGTGCTTTTAGTATGAATCCCTCCGTACCTATCTAACACCAATAGACTCACATCTTCAGATGTTTTGTTTTTAAATGCGACATTATATGGTACCATTATGGCAGTGTAAAATGTTAAGCATAATATTACCCAATCCCTGAAATAGTATTTTTTTAAATTAATTATACATTAAATTACACATTTAAACTAAACATTAACTTTAATTCGCTTTTTTATTCATTTATTATAATTGTATTGTTATATAGTGTTTGGGGGTCCTTAATTTTTGCATATGCATTAAATAAATGTTTTTTTTGACAAAAAAAAGTTAAAGTAAAAGTGTAGCCTAAAATTTAATTATTTTAAATTATTTATTAATTATTTATGTTAATTTTAAAGTTTTCCATTAATAAATTTTCATTATTAAAATGAAATACTTATAAAATATGTCTCAAAAAGTAATAGGATAATTATTTTTAGTATTTTGAACGAATACTAGGGCTTGAATACGATACTAGTGTAAAATTACTGTAGTGTGATAAATAACAGTTAATTTTAAAATATTATTAATTATATGCTATTAAAATAAATTAAAAAACAAAATCTATGCTATAATTGTATGGCTCAATGTAAAATGCAAAGTATTATTACATTCACTTAACCCAATTAATGCAAAAATTCACTATAAAATGTAAACTTTTATCTCATGAATTTGGTCATGAATTATGATAAATGTATTAATGTGTATATATATTTCCACATAAATATAATAATTTATATGAATTTATATATAAATATATATAATATATTATTTTATATTATTAGAGATGTGCTTTTCGGGGATGTCAGAAAAGCAGAAATGTCATGAAAATTGAAATATGCTATTTTAACGCTGTTATATGTCCTTAGGATTAATAATAGCGTTTTAAAAAACTATTTGACCCGAAAGGCCAAAAAAAATCACTTTTTAAGAAATTGTCCCAAAAAATTTAAATTTTACTCAAAATTTGTAATTTTTATTTTAATTTACATATTTTTTATATAAATTAAAATAAAGTTTTTTCGCTTTTCTGACTATGGTCATCATTTTTCTTTAATTTTTGTCCCAAAAAATTACTGCAATGTTTTAGGCGATTATTGTGAATATATTGGTTTTAAAATACAGTTTTTTGCAGTAAAATAGTTATAAATTGTTTGAAAACAATTAAAAAGTTAAAATAATTAGGTATTTATTTGATAATATTAATTTATTGAATTATTATTAAATAATTTATTATAATGTCAATTTTTAAATATGATTGAATTTCTTTAATAATTTTCCCAAATATTTCCTCCGAAAGCTTAAAAATTTTATTCAAAAACATTACCTGATAAATACCAATTTTAGTACACCAAAAAGTACATCTCTAATTATTATATAAATAATATATTATATATATGTATATTGTTTAATATTTATATATAAATATAGAATAAAATATTAATTTTTTAGAAATATTAAGTGAATTGTATTTTATTATAAATGATATTTTTATTATGATCGTATCATATTTATATTAATTAATGGGTTTGTATTTTGTAATAATTACTAAAAGACTATACCATGAATTTCTATAGTAAATATACAGTATGATCAATTCAATAGTAAAATGAGTTTTGTAACGTATGAGTATTGCTATGCATAGAATTGAGTAATACATTTTGCGTCCATACTAAGTTAGTATTACTAACTATTGGATATAGTGTATGATACATATACCAAAGCTAAAATGTATTGTTCTTTTGTGTATTTAATATATTAATTTTAAAATATTATTATTTTTAATGTGATATTTTTATATTATGATCGTAAATTTTATTTTAAATTATATTTTTATATATTTTAGCATTATGTATATTCACGTGTTTTTATAATCATATTCTTTAGTATGTATTTAGTTATAGTTATAGCTCAAAAGAAATAATTAAAAAGATATTTTGCACTTAAATTGAGTAAACGTGTTGCTATGCGCATAGCATTGGCAGTGTCATTTATAGCAATAGTATTAAACTGAAAAATATTTCTTAAATTATTTTTATTCACCATAATGGTAAATGCTATGCAATAATATTATATGATATGTTTTATTAGTACATTATGTATATGTGTAACTAATATATATTATGTAATATAAGAAAAGGAAATTATTGTTAATATGAGCCAAAGAATGACATACCAAATCGCTTTAAATGCGCAATAATGTAGTAAAATGTGCGGCGGCGTTTTCGGTGCCTCCTGACGGTACTGTGGAAGTACATCTGAATTAAGGCTCATTAACTAGAAAAACATATTAATCATGTTTAAGTACAAATTTAAATGTATAAAAAACATGGATTAAATATGTTAAGAATGTATACACAATGTGTACTAGTAAAATGTGCAGTTAGAATAGTTATATTATTATAAAAGTTCCGTTATAAGCAATAATTTAATAATAATAATAATAATAATAATAAAGACTTTAGTGTGAGATTAAAAGAGAAAAACACTTTTCTATGCATTGAATAATTAATGAAATTAATTATTTAAATTATTCACGAATAACTAACGACAGTGGCATCGTATAATATATTTTATTCCATTAAATTTTATTATATTATTTTCTATTAAATATATATACATATTGATGCATTCATGGATCTTCCCTATGCTTTAATTTACCTCACTTTTTAGACACATTTTAGACCTCATGTTTTTAGCTTAAGCTATAGACGTATTACACCCCTCACATAATGTCAGTTTTATTTTTTTGTCTTTTTTAACATTATGTTCTTTAGATTTATAGATTTTTATAATACTTTAGTTTACCAAAAATAGTCAATAATGTATGAGATATATATTGTAAGCGCATTATATAATATTAATAGTATTATTTCAAAATTATAATTATGATACAATATTATGTCACTCTTAACTTTGTGAAGTGAACACTCGAACTAAGGACCCCTCAAGTGACTAACTAAGCCTCGAGTATCCTTTAGTGACCCCACAACTTTAAACACAATTTTCATTCATTCATTCATTTTCATCCTTTGAAGAGATTAGTAAAATTTCATATTATTTATTTATAAAAATTTTAACTGAAAACTCAAAAATCTCATAATATTATGATAGAGCATGACAATATATACGATTAATTTTGGGTATGACTTTACTAAACTCTCTTTATAGATGAACATAGAAAAATAATTAATTACATACATTAATTACGTCTATATATTGATAATGTTAAATTCAAATCAAAAAATGCGAACCCTAAAGATCAATCTAATCATGTTTATCAATAATGTTTAATTAAACAATTAATGCATAGGTATAACGCCTGACAATATAATACGGGGCAATGCTAAAGTAAACAAACTTTTAAAGCACATCACAATATGGACCAAATCTTATGTCCATTCAGCATAGGATTGGACCTAAAAAGGCAAGTAAATGGCAATATATTAAATAGGATTTTAGTAATTTAAGTACATATAACTAAAAACATGTTACAGGGTACAGATGGATTATTTTTTATAAATTATCAATTACATTACATTAGAATATGAATGATTATTTTGTAATATAATAGTTAATAATTGCTGATGATTAAAATAATAACAGATATTAAAGAGAATATAATTGCAACAAAAACATAATGACAAAGTTATTAGTGAATTGCAAGTAAATTTCGAATATATAATTAACAAATTTTTGCAATTTTTTTCTATTTAATGAATGCATTTCGTGATATTATATTTTCATCATAAACATGTTATATATTTTTTTAAATAAAAAATTAATAATCAATGGATAAATATATCCTTTTATTATCGTTTATTATTTTTTTATGAATAATAAATAATTCATTCATAATATTCATATCTTTTATTATTATTTTGTGCTATTATATGCTAGTACATGTATATGATAAAAATGCATTTTTATTTTCATATATTAGTAATAATAAAATATATATTTTTTAAAAATATGATTTAAAAAATTTCTTTAGAACATTATGCTAAACTTTTAGTTCCTTTAAAAATAACGTATTCAGTGAATCAATAAATTGTATTTTAAATATCAAAATACATATATAACTATTTATATACATTTAAACCTCTAAAAAACCGAAAGTGTCGATAGTGACTAACAAAGAGCAGAAAATATTTGCGTCTTAAAAAGGTTTGTTGAGGTTTATGTGTATATAGATAGTTATATTAATATTATATATATTATATATTATATACGTGTATATTATATTCAAATATTACATGTATAATATATATTATAAAATATATTTTATAAAAAAAATTTAATACATTAGAACACGTCTTAAATTTTATTGCTCTGTTGACCATAGTATACCATAGTATATATGCTTTTTTAGTATATATGCTATTTTTTACCATTGTATTAATGGGGAATTAAATTCAGAGAATAATTTTCCATCCGATAAATTTTGAATGAACATTTCGAAGAATATTTTTTAAAAAAATATTTTCCATGAATATAATAATAATAATAATAATTTTCACTGAACATTCATTTATTGAATGAAACGATAATTTTATATTTTATAACGTTATAACCATACCTAACCATTTTTAGTGCAAAATTTTACCAAAAAAAGGACAAAATTCGGTGCTAAAATGACAAAAAATGCAAAAAAAAGAAAAATGGAAATTTTTAAAGCGATTTTAGTTCAGATAATTAATTTTTGCATTAAATTATATTTTGGACTATATTTTTGCATAATTAAGAGCATTTTAATGCAAATTTTAAATTAATTAAATAATAAATATTTTAATTAAAAAAATACTTTTATAAAATTAATAAAAGTATAATGAAAATATTACAAATTAATAAAAATAAAATAAAATATGCTAAAATACCTTTAAATTTAGATAAATTTAATAAAAAAATGAAAATTGGAAAAAGGGAATTTATGGAACAAATTTCCAAAAATGGAGAAAAGGGAAATGAATCATTAAATGAATATTAAAAGAGCTTTTATATGATATTAAATGATCGGTGCTTATATCTTAGTTTCTCCCAAATATCTTTTACTATAAAAAGTGGAATTTCCCGCAAATGGGTAAGTATGGTTATACATAAAACTAGTTAGTATATAGTACTAGCATACAAGATTAAAGTTGTAAGTTAGTAAAAAATCATCATCATTAAAAATAAATGCTGATAGTAAATGATTATTTTTTTCGGTTCAAATATTTCGATTATAATTTATATTATAAATAAAAAATAAATTAAAATATAATAAATTGTATAATAAATTAAAGCATAGTTTTTTAAATAAATTTTAAAGAAAAAATTTAAAAATTAAATTTTTATGAAAAGTAATTTTTTTAAATAATTTTAAATCATTATTTTAAATTTTTTAATTAATTATATAAATAAAAAATTACTTTATTTTCCATTATT
>JAQIXB010001205.1:0-11649 GCA_034697405.1 Mesoplophora pulchra
AAGCGGACACCTCCTTTAAGCGGACACTTAGACGGTTGCAAATGGGTGTCCGCTTAAGAGAGGTTTCACAGTATTTATATTAAAATTTTTATGATTTTTTTAAAAAAAAGTTTAACATAATTCTTTTATATTTAAATATATTTCCATTAAAAGATCATTCATTATTTTTTCAATGAATGCATATTAAAAATTGACATTAAATTTTCATCATTCATTTTAATAAATTTTTTAATTTTTATATTTTTAATAAAACACTAATAATACTAATAATATAGACCCGAATTATATTATTAAATATAATGAAATGACAATAAAAACATTAAAATTGTCATTTAAATAATTAAAAACACATATTTTAAGCAATAGATATGCATTAAAAAGTGAGAATAAAGTACGAATGAGTGAGAGATTAATGTGTACAGAGTATGATTAAAATTCTGAGAAAAGAGACCTAATTTATGAATCATGAGAATATATTTTATTTCTCAAAATTTATGACTTTTTAATACTAAATTTATAAAACTTTAATAAACTTATAACACATGCATTATTATATTTTATTGACTATTTTCATATCCAATCACTGCACGTATAAATTTACCACATGTATCCTGAAGTCATACTCCATTATTTTAATAATATAATAATAATAATAATTATTATAATATATTTCTTATGAATAAAAATATAAATAATAATATTTAAATTTAAATTATTTCTCAAATTAATCACTAATAATATATATATATCATTTTTTTAAAAAAAATTATTCGAAAATCATTTTAAAGAAAATTTTCCATTTTTATATAATGAATAATGATAAATTATAAATTATAAAAATGAAAGAAAAATATTATGATCAATTTTTAAAATCGAAAAAAATATTAAATGAAAAAAATTTAAAAATTCTCATTTAAGGAATGAATGACATATTTTTGATAAAATTTTTTGTATCGATTTTTCTATTTATGGGATGATGCTTTACGCTTTACGCAGGTTTTTGTGTATGTGTGTGTATTGTCCTTTTAAATCATTTATTTTTTTAGCGCAGAAAATAGTACGATGTATTTTTCTTTAGATAACGATATCCATAAATTTTTATTTAATCCCTTAAATGGTCTTTTATTTTTTCATAGTTAGTTTGCTAGTACTAGTACTAGTAAATAAAAGCCGATATAAAATAAATGTCCATATATTTCTCAATTAATTTAAAAATATACCCACTAGTATTTTTAGGATGCATTATATAACTATTCTTTTTCATATATAATTATATTATATTATACATTTCAATTTTATTTTTAGATACCTCTGGAAAGTGTATCGATAGAAGAGTCAACTAATGCTAGTTCACCGGTGAAAAATACACGTGATGATTCGGGAACAATCGTTTAGTATTTTAGTACATTTTCAATTCACAAAGCACTAGTGGATGATAATGATAATGGTGTGATCAATTTATTGGTGTTTCTATTTTTTCATCAGAATCTTTTTAGTATTACTATTTAATGCTAAAAATTGTTTTTAATTTAATTAATTTATTAATAATGTTCACATTTTTTATACATATTTAATAATACACAAAATATTTCATAATATTTCATTATATTTAATTAATAACGATGTAAATGCCAATTATAGTATCACATAAAACGCATTTCATTACATTATATCATCATTTATTATTTATATTAATATTATCGATTAATTAATCGCTTTTTATATATATATATATTTATATATTATTTTATAATTTAATAATATATAAATATATGTTTATTTAGAAAATATACCAAAATATAAATGAAATTTTTTAAATATTTTGATATTATTATATGCAAATATTTTCACATATTATATAATAAGATAAATGTATATAAATATATTTTGCAATTTTTATATAAAATAAGAGACATATAATGCTAGTTTATTATTAGTATATATTAAAATATAAATTCATTATTAATGTAATAAAATTTTATTGCATATTTTAAATGAATAAAGAAAAAGTCAATGCCCTTTACATTTTAGTGTCAATTAAATTATGCATTATTATGGGTAATAACTATAATGAAGCATCGAGTTACTACTCACTGTTACTAGTCCCTGTTACTATTCTCTGTTACTATTCACTATTACTATTCACTATTACTAGTCACAGTATCATTTATCTCTTTTACATTCTTCTTATGAATGCGTATCGCGTTTTTGAGTATCATCAAAAGAGAGAAATATATAAGGGGCCAATGTTTATATAATTAGTAGTGAAAGCAAACTAGCAGAACACTGCTACTACTACTAGCAGAGGCAATATTTTCCTACACAAAAGACAATTATTTGCATTTGGACAATGATGTTAAACCGTTAGCAACAATATACTACAACAATGCACTTATAACTAATGATATTATAATAATAATATACTATATATTGATTTATATATAGTTAATTCTTTAGTATATTTTTAAAATATAAAAAGAATCACTTAATTTTGTGATTATCCCCATCCCCATACACCCTTTTCTATTGTATTAATGTTCATTAATGTCTTTAATTGGAAATTCACATTCATACGATTATACAATACTCTTGAACTTTAAATAGCATTATTAAATGCTATAATTAAATGGATAAATTGCTAGTTGTGTTTTATAAACTATTCTATTAGTATAAAGTGTAATGAATAAATGCCATATATATACTCAAATAATGTATACTTTATATTCTTAGGCGTTATATGATGGAAAATTTACTTCGAATTTTCCTCATATATGCACGAATAATTCTTATATTGTTAGTGAATAATCCTTCACTAGTTATAGCACTAGTTATAGCACTATTTGAAGTAATGTGATCAAAAATAATGAGAATTCCCATGCACATGGCATTATAACTTAACTATACTGTGAAAGCATTTCTGTATATACGTATATTCTGCGATTATTATATGCGATGATATTATACTTATAATTATGGTATGCTATAATATAAGAACATATTTCATTTCTTTGGCCCATGGCAGCAATAACTAGCAATAAGTAGTAAAACTAATACTTTATTGGCTCAACAATACTCTCATATAACACATTAATATAACAATACACTTTCATATCATAGCGTATCAAAATGTAATGATAAAAAGGCTTTAATCATAATGAATAAATGAATTAATTGTGTTTTCATTTATTATTTCATAATTTATTATTTTTTATGATTTTAATCTTTTTTTTAAATTTTAATGAATAAAATTTTTGAAATATTTACTTAAATATTAAATTTTTATGTTTTATATTACTATAATTAATGATGATTTTTTTTGTTAATATTTACCAAAGGATTAAATTATATATAAAAAGCATTATGCCTTTTCATAGATTTACTTATTCCTTAAATAAAATACTTCATACTAAAGGTCAACTAAATTTTGTTTACTATTGTCATATGCAATTATTTAATTTTTTTATTATGATAATAATTTATTTTAATATAATAATAATATATATTTTGATTAATTATTACTTAAATCGCTATATTAATTCAAATAAATTTAATAATATTATTTTATAAATTAATAATATTCTAAACCCTAAACTCAACGCTTTTTTCACATCTCTGTTCCTATTCTTTAATTCTTAAAACTCTTTTGTCTGACCCATGATTTTATACTTTTTTAGCATCATTTTCACAGAATATTCTATTTTCCCGATGATGATATTTCAATATCCGCACAAAAAATAGTCAGAGGGGGATTAATGTAAACTATAACAGGAGTGTAGTTCTATATGTTGTACCCTTTTAGCATTAATCCTAATTATTTCCACTATTTAATGACTAATTTTTTTTTAATTTTTAATGAGTATTTTATTTATATTTAATTTTTAAATTATTCTAAATATTTCTAAATATGGCATAATGTAATTAATTAATTTTATTACATTTAACATTATTAACTTAATTCATTGTTGGTATTGTTGTAAATAAAAAATTAAACAATAATTTTTTATATTTATATAATGCCCATCATTTTCTTAATTATTTCTAAATTTTAAAATGTTATAATTTCCGGTTTCTCAAAGTCTAAAGGAAAAGTGTCCATTGATATCATTTATCCTTAGGTCATGTCCTATTATCGTAATACCTTTGTTGGCCGTGGATCATGGCATTTTGGCATTCTCCTTTATTATTTACATGAGTATTATTGACTATTTTTTGAAATATTTATTTTGCGTTATTATATTGATATTATATACATTATAACGTAATATGACATACAATAATGTACACTTAAATTTTAAGTATATTTTCGTCATATAATAATACAGTATGTGTTTTTGAAAGAGTTCCATTCGATCACGCATATGTATCTGAGTTTTCTTTTAAAAAAACATATGGCATAATGTAATAAAAAAAAAGATTTTCAAAGTTCAAAATTACTAGAAATGTTTACTATTACATGTGAGCTCTGTTGTAATAGCACATGTAATAATGTATGTCTAACATTAACTAACGGATATTGAGCGTTAACATTAAATATATACCTTTTTAAAAGCATAACAAAAGTTTCAATTATTATTTTATATGAAAAAAGTATGAAGATGTGTACTGTATACTCACTGATGCCGAAAAGTAAAAGAAATGATAAAATTTGACCCCAGTATATTTGATATAAAAAATTGTACAAATACTAGTATCAATACCAATAGAAATACTCGATGCTAGTATATGCTAGTAAATAAAAATAAAAAAATGCTGTATATTTTTATTGATATTTCTTTTTTTCTCATTTTTTGTTCACTTTTTATTCCTTTTCATTCATTCATTCACTCATTTATTTCATAGCACTATTGAATGTACTATTCACTAGTAATGGAAGAAATATTCGTCTTCTCTTAGTCAATACGTGGGCTAATATTTCATTGCACATGAGTGATTTGACATCGCAATGTTTGTCTATGTCTTTCTCATGAATTTCTTTTATTAAACATGATGATGATAAAAGGTGATGATGATGATGATAGTGATGATGATAGTGGTGATGGCATTTATTTGTGTGTACAATGCTCATATATTACTAGTTCATGTATGAATGTATAGTTTACCAATGCCAATATGGTATTGCAAAAAGTAATCATCATAATGATGGTCATCATCGTGTTGACACCTTCACTAAGACTTATTTTGTCACTTTCGAAAAATAATTCCTTTTATTTAGCAATAGATGTACTATTCACTAGTGTAATACTTGTGTTTACACTTATATACAACATATACATGTGAGAATTGCACTTGAATAGGGCAATGCATTTAAATATAATTCAATATACATCAATGCAGTATATTTCTATGCATTAAACTATTTTATGTGCAATTTTCGCATATACATGTTGTACATGAGCGTAATTATATACTATTAATATACTAATAATGTATCATTGTATAGTATATATGCATTTCTTTTTGCGCCTTTTCATAAATGAGAACTTTTTGTTCATCGTCTTTCAAAAGTATATTCTTTCCTTTCTTTTGTTGATCATAGTATATTTACTATCAATGTTCACAGTACACATTGAAAATACTTAATATGATTATATAAATCATTTGAAAATAAAAAATTATGATTTTTATATATATTATTTATTAAATAAAATGTTCAAATATATTATAAGAGTATAATATAATATAATATAATATAATATAATACATAATAATATATTTATTATTATATAATATTATATATTAATGTTCAATGATAATATAAAATGTCAAAAATGTACTGTCATATGATTTCATTTTAAACATTAAATGATTTTAAATGTGAAATGTGAATTCACATTTAAAATACGCATTTAAAAAGAGGAATAAAATAGTATTTTTAAAAAATGCCATTACCATTTAGTAATAGCATTGTTGATTCAAAGTCGACACTTAAATTTCGATTTTGACAGGTCCATTATACTCAACAATATACTAGTATTTGTATAGTAAATGCATTTATCATTTTTAAGGTCAAATATTCCTTTTGACAGTTTAAAGTGTAAACTAAAATTTCTATTATATACGATTTCAAAAAATCAATTATTTTAAATGTCCGTTTATGAAATTTGTATGTAATATGTGTGTGTGTTTGTACTATGATAGTACAAATATACAATGTATATTGAATACTAGAAAATATACTAGAAAATATACTTGTCAATAATATACATGTGTATAATGCTTACATTTTAAATAGTTTTAGTATATGTATAAGAAACTTATAAATTCTTTTTACATTTAATGTAATGTCTTTAAAAATATATATTTACATTGTAATATCATATGAATGTACACTTTGGCATAGTAAATCACACTAAAGTAAGAGTTTATTCTGTGTTTACTATTAAATTATATTATATTTGTGGTTAGTAATAGTAAAGCGATTTTCTCTTTTTTGTTCGAAGTAAATGTACTGAAAGAGGAAGTATTTAGTATCTCTGAACAAAATATATATATTGAACTCTTTTTATTTTATATGTTATATACTTTATACTTATATTTGTAACATTGTATATACAGTAAAACCTCTATAAAACAGGCATTAGAGAAAGAAAAACTTCAGTATAACTATTAAATAGTATATAATACTTATATTATTTATACTTATATTTATTTAGTATTATTTAAGGAGAATTACTTGCAGAGGTCTTTAAATTGAATACTAATTTTTAGTAATAATGTATACACAAAAATATTAGATTATTTTATATTAAAATATTTTAAAATATATAACAATTTAATCATTTTATCATTAAAAATGATTTTTAAATGTTTATAATAATTCTAAATAAATGTAATATAAAAAAAATAAAATTCAAAGTTTTAAATATTTATTATTTTTAATTAAAATTATTATTTAGATATGCATATTTTAGAAATATTTTAGAAAATATGCAATTTAGAAATAAAAATTGTAATTTTTTTTTTAAAAATATATAACTATTTATTGGGAAAAGTGTCCTTTAGAGTAATACTGTGCGATGAGAAAAATTGCCCGTCCACACTTTGTAAAAATTGTCTTCATTTAGTGATTCTGCTTTATAGAGGTTTCACTGTATGTATATAAATTAATGTATAAACCCATTTACCCCGTATTTTAGATTCAACATTATTACTAAGAAAAAACACATTTTTTAATGTGTTTGGAAATATACTAAGGGACTGTTAAAACAAAAGTGTCCTTATACCTCGAGGTATGAGATCTAACTTAATTGAGTCATGTAAAGTGAACTTAAAAATCGGGGTAAAAGGGTAATGATATAAGAACATTGTATAATGTTTGTCATATATTCTTTATATGATATTAATGGACTTTATATTAATACATAGGAAAATGGCTATGGTTTTATCATCAAAAGTATCGTCAGATTCTTCATTCTTTTTTTATCGAAAACTTTCAAAAGACCCAAAAAGACAATAAATGACAAAAGAAATATTGCGACACATTTCATTGATATGAACCCTCATACTTTCATATTATACATATATACTGTTCTAATAGTATATATAGCATCTGTAACTAGTGCTAGTGTATTCGTGCTACAAAATGAAATAAGTGTTATATGCGACACATATAAAGCAGTGTAAAAGCAGCACATCAAAACACTTTTCACACTTTTCTTTAATAACTGATTTTTCTTTCATTTTCTCTCACACATAAACTAGTATACACTATTGTAATATTAAGCACACACATATATACACATATATACTATTTTCTAATACTTTCACAGATTTTCTCTCTCATCAAATAATGCCATTGTTGCAAAAGATAGATATAGAAAAAGAATGATGTTATTTAATAAATTCTCTGTACTTTCAAATGTGAAACATATTGTTAAATGCTATACCATTGCATTGTACTCTCAGATAAAAAAAATTCGCATTTTTTCTATTCTTTTATTTTATATTATATATTTTTTTCTTTTCTTTTTTATTATTATATAAAAATAATATATTATTATATATATTTCATACCAAACTTTTTCCGATTCTGTTTATTTCAAATCTGATATTTTGTTTAATGCCAATCATCATAGCCTTAGAATTAGCGGTAACAATATTATGTGATGTCATTTCTTTCCATTGTTTAAGACTCTTTTCAAATTTACTGTGTGTGTATGGAAAGCATAACGCGAATTGATAAACATCATCATCACGATCAAAAACAAATGCCAATGAATAGACATATCTCATACGATGGTACACACTCCGATAGTAATATGTGTTCTCCGATGGTATCCGACACCTATCATTACACACAATATTTTCCATTATTATTATTATTATTATTATTATTGTTAATTATTAATTATTATATTAATTTATTCTTTTATTTATACATTTACATAGTGTCTGCTTTCATTGTAAACATTATACAGAATGTAACGAAAAATCCTGACGATTTTTTAACTATTATTTTATATTAAATTTGAATACACTTATAGTGATTAATAAATTAATTGAATATATTATTTAAACACAGAAATATATTGGGTTTAATATTTAATTATTATTTTTTAAATATATTAAATATTTAATAAATCAATTTTAAAAACTCATATAATTTATATAACTTATTAAATTTTTTTTTAATTTTTTTAAATTTATTTATACATAATATATTATAATATATTATGTAATATGATACATATATTATGATATAATTTTAATTTAAGGTCTATGTAAATAATAAATGTAAAAATAATTTTTTTAGTAAATTTACCAAAAATCGGGCACTTTTAAAATCACTTCAAAAATGCGATTTTTTCGTTATAATTATTATATTATTTTTAATAACTTTGAAAATTTAATTAAATCTAAAAAATTAATCATAATTCATTATTTTATAACATTACAATTAATTAATTTTAAGAATTTGCGCATTTTTATAAAAATTACATTTTAATTTTTTGGACACAAAATTTTTAATTTTTTAAAACTTTTCCACTGAATTAATAAAAAATTTAGTAATATTTAACAATTGTATAAATGTCACGTATATGGACATTTATTTACCATTAAATTTATTTCGGGATTTATTTCGGGAAATTTATAGTACGACCATATTTTGGTCATACCCTTAAATATGAATAATTTTAGAATATGGCCAATTTTTGTATTTAGAATATATATTAATTAAATAATTGTTTTTATTAAAAATTATAGTTTAATGTCTATATTTTTAAATACAACAAAATAATAAAAAAATTACTAATTAATAAACAATATAATTTAGAAATAAATTTTAAAATATTAATTTTTAATGTTTTTTATATTTATATAAAAATACTATTTTTAAATTAAATTTTTGTTTAAAAATTAAATATTTTCGTTAAATTCCAAAACTAAATTCAAAATTTTGACTGTTATTTTACTAATATAATCAAAAATTATAATCACACATTATATAATTTATAATTTAAAATAAAAATAATTTTTTTAAATGACGATTATAGAGATTAAAGAAATAAATTACTATTTTAGTATACGTTATAATATTAGTTATATAATAACAGTGCATTTTCTTTTACCATAATCTAAAGTGTATGTGTATGTGAATGCATAATTTTTATTTCGTAATTGAGAATAATGTATTAATATAATAGCATTAAAAGAGAGAGTTCAATTAGTAAAAGAACTTAATAAGCTTTATGCTTATATTTTATATGCTAGTATATACTATAGTATATACTAGTATATCATACTAGTGTAGCATAAATATATTTATCTAGAGAGATATATAACTAATACACAGTGCGTAATAGAAAAGGTTTTCTAGTTTCATTCGAATTAGAATTTTAAGTTAAATTTTGCTAGTATATATCAAAGCACATATATCATATACAATTAATATATATAATAATATTGCAATAGTATTAGTATATATTAGTATACATGAAAATGGGTTCAATTCCCATGTTTTTTGTTATTACCCATCATTTGGGACCCTTCAGATGAATAAATCAGATATTCATAGCGAATCGCATGACATTATGTCATTAGAGTTACAAAAATGAATATGATGTTCATTTTTGATTATACATTTTACTATTGTATCATACGCTAGTATCACATAATACAATATATACATATACTTTTTTCAGAATTAGAAAAAATTAGAAAAAATATAATCATAAAAATATATCTTTTTTATACATATATTCTATTATATTGTATAATCATACATATCGTCGATTATACAATAAATTGATAATCGAATATTATATTATAATAATATTTATATTAATATATTAATATAATATTTAAATCACGAATACCAAAATATTAGGATTTATTTTATCATTATGCACATGTTCACTATGAAATGATAGCATAATGATAATTTTATTTCGATATGACTATTATTTTCTAATATTGTGTTTTATTTAACCGCTCTAATCCCATCATCATTTACTATAAAATGCCGGTTCACTATGAATTAAATGTGCTTTATATTGTCACGTATTATAACTCAAATGTGATATTATGCACTTATATATTACTGTACAAATATGAACATATGCATTATATCCTTTAAATAAATTACGTTATGATTTAAAAATTAAAAGAATTTTTTCATTGAATTTTAAGAGGCCAAAGGTCATTGAGAAATTTTGACAGTTCCTTTTGGTCTATTAACGTTAGGGTGTTGTCATAGAGCTTTTTCCGAAAATTAAAATGATTGTTTTATTCATTTCTGAATTAATTTAATATTCCGTCATAATTAAAGCAAAAATAATTGCGACATTTTTGTTTTTTAATCCAAAAAAAGCCATGATAATGTTGAAATTTTAATTTTTTTACCATAATTTATGGCCATAGTATTTCTAAAATTTGTATTTTAAAAAATTTTAATTTTTATAAATTTTATTAAAAATGAGTTTATAGTCTGACGGCATTCTCAGGGTTAAAACATTAATATATTGAAATGAATAATTTAAATTAAATGCTTTTAATTACTATTAATTACTATTTAATTATTTTATTTATTATTCTGTTACTAAAAATGGCAGCATTTTTTAATATAAATATATCATAAATATAAAAACGTTAATTTAATAATATTATTCCATTAATATTAATGATAAATTTAAATAATCGAAATGTATATATGTTAATTTTTACATTGAAAGGGTCATCCCCTTTAAAGCTCATGAATTCACAGTCATGTTAATCGTTTAAAGACACACAAAATTCGGTCATTTTTGATCACATTGAGAAAGAGTTAACTTAATCTAACATAACCTAACATAACCTAACCTAATCTAACAGAGTATTATGTGCACTAAATAAAGACTGCATCCGGTCATAAAAATATTAACACATATTTCTATTTGAGTTTAACTGAAGAGCACCCCATTGTAAAGTATTCAAATATATCGCATGACAATAAAATATTTATACTCAGACATTATTTTATATTTAATGAAAAGTAATTTTTTTTATAAATGTGTTCATATGAATAGTATATTTATAAAGAATATATAACACATATTATAATGTTATATTTAATAATATGTGAATTTACTCTTTAATTTTTTGATATTATTATAAATTAGTATTTAAAAATACATTAAAATTTATTATTTAATATTTTTATACATTTTATAA
>JAQIXB010001206.1:0-11649 GCA_034697405.1 Mesoplophora pulchra
TTGTGATGTATTTCTGATATTTAAACTACTTTTTGCGCAGTTATTTGCGCATTATTCATGAAACGAATGACACGCGTGAAATACACATTTTTGTATTTAAAAAAATTCGTTAATTCCCTTTTTAATTTTTAAAACAAAAATTGTAATTAAATTTATGAATTTATCTCAAAATTTAAAATAAAACATAAAATAATAGCACATTCAAAGCATTACATTTACTTTGAATCATTACAATAAAGTAATATAATGTAAAATAAATATTAAAATACAAAATATAAATAAAGTTAAAATATAAGTAAAGTCATTAATTAGATTTTTCAATTAAATAGTCCGTAATATCGATAATTATTTGCGCACCTTTTAGTTAATTTACAGTGTACCTTTGGGTTCATCGTACGTTAAATTATTGTATTTTAAGCTCACTATGAATTCCTATATACTCATAAATATAATTAATTTAAATTTTTTAACAAAAAACTGTCCGTTTCTCTGTAAAATAAATCTCCGATTTTATTTCTCATTTTTGACACTTTTAATTGCAATTTTATTTTCAATTTTATCCGGTCTCTGAAAATAATATATCATGTAAATACAGAAATACATAAATATATATACCAAATATATTATAATATATACATAAATATATATGTATAACATTAATAGAAAACGGCCTATTCTGAAAATGGCTAATCTGAAAATGTCTAAAAATTTCTTAAAATGTCTAAAGAACAATTATAAGCACTTAGGGAAGGAAAATCAGGGAATAACTTAAAAGTGTTTCTAAGGTAATACATAATTATATTATCTAAATTATGCAAATATTTCCAGTACTAAGCTAGTACAAGTGAATTATATATTTTTACTATATATTAATACAATGTATTAGACATTTTCAGATTAGTCATTTTCAGAGTAAACCATAGAAAAGAGAAAAGTTTTGAATTATAATAAGTAATTAGTTAAAAGATAAGAATATTATTAAATATGATACTAATTACATAACAAATATTTAAATTCCATATCTAAATATACATAATTATATAATATGCAAATAAAATGGACATTAATTTTATGCGTATATTCATTATTAATATGAATTTAAATATTTCAGAATCATAATGAAGAGTCTTAAGACTCTTCCATTTTAAGCATTAATTCTGAGAAAAGTTAAAACATTAAAATAAATTATTAAAATTTACATTTTAAAGATGAGCATTAAATACACTTTACCGGTGACATGATCCGAGAATAATGTATAATTTATATATAATATACTATAATATATTGTGGTTTCCTACAGGATCTACTAGAAGCAGACCTATTCCTGCAAAACCTATTCTTTTTAGACCTATTCATTGATTACCTATCATTAGATTTACATTGTTTATAATAAGCATATATACACATAGGAATACATAGAAATTAGAAAATTAAAATACAAGAAATAGTGAATTTTGTAATTATTTTATTATTTCTGTGATTTGTCATATACTAAAGTGCTTTTATAGTATAATAGTAATACTGAAACATTAATGTATATATAATTATACGCCGTGTGCAGGTCATATGGGAATGTTTAAAATGTGTATAACGAAAGGGGTCTCTTAGGCATAGGTCTTTACGGAAGTAACCGTGATGTACACACTATCGTATACACTGAGCTATAATGCATGGTATATAATCAGGGTATTAAAAGCTCTATTTTCTGTAAATGACAAATACTAGTTTAAGTATAACTGTAAAAGAAATATAAATATATACTGTGGATATATAAAAGTATTCATATATAATGTATTATCATTGATATATATATACATTTCATTCGTATTCACATTATTTTTATATTTCTATGGCATTGAATAGAATAAAAACATATTCATTGTATAGTATATATTCAGTACATATTCAGTTACTAGTATTAGGATTACTAAAAACGCACATATTATTTTTAGCACATAATCGACATGAAAAGAGTGATGATGGAGATGATGGAAGAGCTAACAAATTGTTTCACTAAAATCATAGGGGAGATTTACTTTTGTAATAAAAACCGTATGCATTTAGAACACAGCTTCAGTATACTTCAGTATACCTCAATATATACCGTCACTCTTTTCATACATTTACTAAAAACATTTCATACATATATTAAGAAACACTTCAAACATACTTTAAGAATAGTGATATATCATTATAAATACATAAATACGGATCCACAAACAATGGTTTAATGTCTATTTAATGCTTTTGTGTCACAAAAGAAATTACGATTAAACGAATATCATATTTTTGTGTTTATAAAAAGTCACAGACATCAGCACAAATAAATAATGGGCATATAATTAAATGTATCAATCATCATTCTTAATTCTAATAATACCCTTTTACCCCGATTTATGAAACAAATTTTATAATCGAAAAAAAATTACAGCATCTTATACTTTGGGGTATAAAACCCTTTTTCCTATACTTTTTCTTCGCATATATCATAAGCATGAAAATGTGCCCGCACCACGATATAAGGTTCACCCTAAAAGACGGGGTAAAATAATGATATATTATACATAATACCAAATTACTTTACGTTTTTGTAGCGCTTATATCGCGAGAGAACAGAGATATACTTATTCCTTTGGGAATAAATACATCTTTTCCTTTATTATTCCATTTAATTATTTTTATATCACAATTTTAAGTAAAATATTAGTGAACATTTTATAATATAAAAAGTGCACAAATAATTGAGGTAAATGGGTAGTATCTATACTAGCGGATAGTAAATCTAAGCCGTCTAGTAAATCTAAAATACATTTCAAATAAAATCGATTATTGTTGAACCAAAAAATATTTTCTTATATTTTCTTACATTTTCTTATATTTTATTATTTTTAAAATAATCATTACATTAACTATTGTATTGTGATATACATCCCCATTTTCCCAATATACAGGAATTTAGTATGACATGAGAAGTTAATGGTGTATTATTCTACTGTAGTATTTTAGTACGGCACTAGTATTTACTGATGTTAAATAAACATTACATTATAATACTATTATCGTTATCAAAAATCATCGTAAAAATAATCATTTAAAATGTTTTTAATATCATGGGATTAATTTAAGAGATAAGATATATTTTCACATTTTTTGTGTCAATTTATTTATAACATTTATTGATGATTCAAATAAAAAATATTAAATTAATAAAAATTTAATATATCCATTGTCTGTTCCAAAGTATTATATTCGTATATTAAAAAATAAATATCGATTTTTTTATAAAAATATTTAATTTATCATTTATGTTTATTAAATATAATAATATAATATCATAATTAATATTAAAATTTTCATTAATTTTAAAAATGCATAAATATTACTTAAATAATGCTAAAAAAGATTCAACAAAAGCCTTCTGAAACAGAACCTCTCAAAGGACAAAGAAATTGCAAAATCCTTTATTGAGAGGTTTTACTGTTATTTGAAATTACAAAATATATCGAAAATAAAAAATGAATTAAATTAATGAATAAATGTGTGTGTAAATAAAAATATGGGACGACATAAATGTATATACGCATTTTAATAGCATTTTTTAAGAATGTACTAAAAGTAGTGATATCAACTTTATTACTGCTAAAATGGGCTATTATCTAATACTATGTTAGTATTATTACACGCAAATACTTTATTTAATCGAAAAAAGTACAATGTATGTATGTATAGTGTACACTTTACTTATATTTATTAATTTCGTAATTTACGAAACAAAAGAAACACTTATATATGAATTAAATATTATATTTAACTAAAAATAAGAAAAAATAACAAAAAATAACAAAATAACTATTAATATCATTTAAAGGAAATACCTTTATTATTCCATTAAATAATATATAATAAAAATATGTTTTTAGTATAATTTACTAATGCGATAGTAATTTAATTTAATAGAAAACAAAAAAAATTATATATATATTTAAATATATTGCGAAATATATATAAATATACTTATAAATATGTATAGCATGTTCCCGGGAATTTAAGATGAAAGATTCCCTCATTTCCCGGCTCATAAAACTTACAGGTTTTTCAGTTTCTTTATTTATAAGTAACAGTAAACTACAAAAATGTTTGCATTAATTGTGAGGTTTCCAATATTCCCATGTTTCCATGGCTCCCGGAACCGAACTCATTTCTACATATAAATACGTGTTATATAATTTGTATGCCGAATTTAAATGATGACTGTAAAGTGATAATGACATAATGATATAATAGAATTTATAGGGTCATAAAATAAATTAAAAATAAAGAATGTTAAATAATGGTGCACATCTAA
This sequence comes from Mesoplophora pulchra, assembly GCA_034697405.1. Lineage (NCBI taxonomy): Eukaryota > Metazoa > Arthropoda > Arachnida > Sarcoptiformes > Mesoplophoridae > Mesoplophora > Mesoplophora pulchra. The sequence goes on from JAQIXB010001206.1 coordinate 4,346, forward strand.
GTTAAGGGTCAGCACTAAAAAATAGGCATTCTCTAAAGTCTCATTTCAGTTCAATATATATATATATATATATATATAAAGTGATTTACGAAATTAAGTAACCACATAGTTAATGCATTACATCCATAAATGTATTTGAATATTTCGACTTTAATTTACCGGTAAAAATTAATGATTATAAACTTTAGATATATTAATATTTGTAGTTTAATATATAGTTATAGTTTATTTAATTATTGTAATAAAATTAATAATTTTATAATCTGACACTTTGAAAATTGCCCAAAAAATATATTATTTTTTTGGCAAACTTTTCTTAAAAAATGTCATATTACAAAAAAAATCATAATATTTAAAAATGTTTACATAAATTAATAATTTATAAATGTTTAATGCCATTATAATTGACATGAATATAGACATTGATATTCCATTAATTTTATTTTGAAATTTATTTCGCAAAAATCACAGTACTGTCATATTCTGGTCATAGCGGTAAAACACGTTATTTCGTAAAATGTTTAAATTTTTAATTTAAAATATTAATTTTTATTCATTATATTAAAAGGTTATTTAATTTATAAATTCATAATAAAGTTTTATAAAAAATTAAAATAATTAAAATAATCAGTGCTGATAATTGCTTCTGAAATATAAAATCTAAAGCGGTTACTTATTTTCGCGAAACGCTGTATATATATTTAGTATATTTATACATATATATGGTTTCACCGTAAAATGATTCGACTCTGTTCTTCATACGATCGGAATATATATATATACACACGATAAATGTCAAACATGCGCATTCTAAGAATGTTAACTTTAACTTTAGTATGACTAAGAATTGTGTGCATTTACTAATTGTCGTTCAATGTTTATCGTTGAAAGTGAACGCAATGATATTCTATTATTTGAACGGTATAAATAATGATAAAATTAAATAATTGAGAATTATGTGCGTTTATAAATAATAAGAGTTAAAAATGGACATGTGAATGAAGTGCGTCTTTTGATTCCAATGAATAAGTGAACGCTACAGTATGATGCACGAATTGCATGACACAATAGTTTGGCTCATGTTTTTCGGGTGTTAAAAGGGGTGCAGTGTATTGTTGTATCGATGTTTCTGTCAAAGGCAATGAGATATTACAGGCTTTGGATATATTCGTGTAATTGTGCTTTGTTCTTAGGCACATTCACGTTTATTATCACTTTAATATGCATTTTGAGTGATTCACGAATGGCATTATTTCCAAACATCAAATACTATACTCCGGACTTTCTCTATTGTTATTTGGCTCTTCTCATTCAGTTCGGCATTATACAGGTATTAACAATACCATTCATTTGTATAATCATTTAAACGAAATTTTCACATTTTTTATTTTATATGAAATTATTATATGAATTTTTTCATATTTTCATTTATTAAATTGAAAAGTGTCATAATCACGAACATTTCTCCATTATAAACGCATCAATAAAATATTTTTTTATTATTTACACATTTTCAAAAACATTCATTTTTCATTAATTTTTTAAAAATTTTTAAAATTAATGCGCATTTTTTTAATATGTTCAGTTTTATGAATAATAAATTATTAGTTTCATTGTTATAAGTATATCATTATACAAAAATTTCTATTTTATGTATAAATTAAAGTAAATGTTTTTTGTATTTTTTTTTCATTAAAAAGTTTACTTTAAATTTTCGAACATATTTTATCATATGAATTTTAAACAAAAAATTTATTTCTAAAAAAATTATACATATAAATATACATTATAATAAAATAATATATATATTTTATGGAAATATATGGATTTTTAAATTTTGATATTATGATGTTATATGAGAGTATAATGAAAACTATGATCTCAAAAAATAACATTTATATATAGATATTTATATATATGATATTCTATACAAAAGAGAGTAATATATGAGTTTAAATTTTAAATAAATTTTAAATTAAATTCAAATGCACTTTCATTTCCAATGAATAGAAATGCATTAATTTTCTTTTATATTAAAGACCATTGTTTTATGCGAAACACGATATTATCATCATAATGAAGTTTTTAATTATAATTAAAATGTAAATCATTTTAGAGGCATTATTTATATTCATCATCATATGTTTAATAAATTATTTATGTTTTTATTATATTAAAATATTTTTTTTAATATATAATATGCACACATTAATATACAATAATAGAATTAAAAATAATAAATAAAATTAATATAATATTCGTATATATTTCGTAAATATATAATGAATAATATATAATATTTATGAATTTACATAAAAAATAAATTTAATAATATTAAAAAAATGTATTTTTTTCTATGAAAATGCTATTATATAATGAAAAATGCTCAATTGAAATATACTAATAAAATATGCTCACATTTTCTATTATTCATTATGATACAATAATATCAGAAAATTAAAATCTCTTTTAATATTCTGCCATTAAAATATATATGTTTTGTAAATAATAAAATTAATTTTTAATATGTACACACTCATAAATGAATTATATTTTTATCATATTTTATTAAAAATTTATTGCAAAATGATATGCTGAATTTTAATATGTTTTTATTTTTTTAAAAAATAAATTATATGATTTAATTTGCGAATTATGCATATAAAATATTTAGTTTTTATTATTATTGTTACATATGTTAATGTTTGTCTTTTGTTAAAAAAAATTTAAAAAATTATGTAAATCATATATTAAAATTACTTTTTATACAAAATGTAGCGATATTAACTCACATTTTTAGTTTTAATTTTATCGTTTTTCTTAAATAACATCCATTATATCGTGAGTGATTTCTCTTTATAAATACATGACAATTCTCAAACACTTCAAATACTAAATCCATTTTATCATACACTAATACATAACTCATGCTATCTATGGTCATTGTGACCGCATCACATTATTAATGATATTAATACATCATTTCACATTTCTCATGAACATTTTTGTAATTCAATTGTATGATGCGTTTAATAATACTATATTATGATTAAATATTTAAAATTTTTTCAATAATATTTGCGCATAATAATATATAAAATGCAAATAGAATGATTGTGTATTTAAGCAAAAATTGAATCAATTGAATTATGTTACATTGTATTAAGCATTGTATATACTATTATGCGCAAATATTATTGCAAATATTTCAAATATTTAATCATAATATAGTATTATTAAAGACACAATACAATTCAATTACAAAATTGTTTATGAGAAAATGTGAGATGATATAATAACCATATTCATACGAATATATGAATACATTATATCATAGAAAAAACCAAAAAAGGAATTGCAAGTGAATTTGCTCATAATAATTAAATACTTTCTATAAACATGACAAAATCACCCGCAATTCCGGCATTCAGTTCTTTTACTGATGTAAACATTAACATTATGTACACAGTGTTAATGCTAAACTTAATCTGAGATCATTTGATTATGTAATTATTTTATAAAATGAATGTAGAGTCTTACATTAGATTAAGAATATAATTTAAGTTAATTTAAATTTACCTTTTTAGTTATTATAAGTAAATGGGCATAATATTAATATTTTTATTTAAAAAATACTAACGTTTTAATACAGTTATTATCATTTATACCTAAAATTGTCTCTTTTTTATTACCTTTACTGTAATTTTTTCATAATAAAAATGTTTAGACCCATTATATAAGAAAAGTGCAAAAAGGTGAGGAAAATGGGTAAAAGTAGATTCATGCGGATATGATTATAAAACATTTTGAATATTGATAATTAATTTCGCCACACTCTGTATATAAAATGTATATATTACACAATGACTTTCAATTTCTATTACCATTTTACACGTGAATTAATTTCCATTTCAAATGGAAATTGAATTTTAATACATACATATGTGTATTGTGAAATATATTCATTGTAATTTTAGATATGAGCTTAGTTTACATTATATATCATAATACGTTTATTTATTTATTTAATGAAATAATAAATATTAAAAAAATGATATAATAATTACGTATTAATTTTTAATATGTAAAATTTAGCATTAAATGGGAAAATTTAAAGAGAAAATTATTGACATATACAATCATAGGCATTGAGTGTCGTCATAGAGACATATTCTTAAAGTGTATTCAGTCAATAATATGTGCACAAAAAAGAAACACTGAATTTGAGAGCCCAATTGTAATAGCAAATGTTATACTAATGTTAGGTTTACATTGGAATATTACGCAAAAATACACCACTTTTACACACGTGTATTGTTATTATAAACATTATAATACTAATTATACTGTGAATATATAATAATATATAATAATATATATGCCTCAAAAGTGACATTATTCATATTATCGATAATGAGCAATTTTTGAAAATATGTTTATCATAAAAGAAAATTAGAAAAATGTTAACTAAAGTTAACTAAAGTTAAACATAAATATAAATGTAAATGAAAGAATCATATGTTATTATATATATGTATATATGAAATGAAATAATTGAATTTCTGAATGAATTGAGATAATATAATTGAATTTTTATATTATAAATTTCTATCCTAAACACATTCACTCATATACAGTAGAGTTTAGTATATGGTTTAGTATATAGCATAATATATAGCATAATATATACTAGTAGAGCAGATAAACTAGTAGATAAATATGAGAAATGAAAGTACTTTCTTTTATTTCATATTTATTAAGTATATTTATTTACTAAGAATTTGATTAATAATTTTGAAAACATAAAGAAAGGGATTGAATTAAAGTTTCTCTATAATTAGAAAGCAGAGTACACTTAAATGGTAAACATGCATTTGTATAATGTGATGCATGACATAATATAAATTATTTAATAATAATGATATATGTATGTTAATTGAAAGGCGATCGGATGTATCGGCGCTGTCAAAATGAATGAGAAATATCTGCACATATATTGGGCCGTCATTATATTACTATTATTGGGTGATGGTATCATCGGTATCATTTGGATATTGCGATATAATAACATAATATCCAATTTAAGGGGTGAATTAAGAAATCGTTTATACGAAGAATACGGTTTTAATACTCAATTTCAGGTTAGATTTAGCTTTACATTCACTTATAGTACGTATAGTTATGCACACGTGTCGCAGAGACCTCAACATGCACATCAATTATCATTATATGAATGCTTTAAAACATATGATCTGTTAAAGTGAATTGAAGCGCAATCTGTCTCTTAGACGTGTGTGATTAACAGTAAAATCTATATTAATAAAGTAAAGTACTAGTACTAGTAGATGTATACCACTAAAAGAAATGAATGCTGTATTAATAGTATAGATAGAGATGAATAAATATATAGAAAGTATAATTGAAAGAGAATTGAATGAATGTGCATGAAGATATTTTTAAAGATAAAAAGCAAATAATGTTAAAAATAATAATTTTCTACATGTATACTAGCAAAGAATGTATACTAGTGTAACTATAAAGTAGCAGTATAAGTTGTAACGAGATTTTCTAATGCTAATGGATGCATAAAGCTGAATAATGAGAGAGGGTAATTTGCATGATCATAAATTTAATTTTATATTATATTATATTATATTACGATGAACATAATGTAACATTGAAAATGCATTAATATGAGAAAAGTGAAGGAAAATGCATATTTTCCTTTACATTTTTCTCAAAGGATATGCTTAAATTTTGTCGATAAAAGTTTTATTTATATGTATATATATTTATAGGTATTATGGGATCGCATTCAAACGGAGTCTCATTGTTGTGGTATCGATGGGCCCTATGATTATAACATGACAAAATGGGTGATAAAACAAAGTGAAAATGGTATTAATGCGCGACATATTTTAGTACCCCAAAGCTGTTGTCGAAGAATGACGTCACATTCGACTCTTCCATATAACGATCGTATGCCAATTAATAGCCGCTGTGATGAACATTATGATCCTAATTTAATATACATCTATGGCTGTTATGACCCTATTGTTAAATGGTTACAATACTGTGCCAATATACTGTCTGTTTTAGGCTTTTGTGTGATATCATTTATTAAAGTGAGTTTTGTACTCATATTGAGGTACGAAATCAAAGAAATGATCGAAAAAATCAAAGTGTTAAAAGGAATGGATGACACTCCCATAGTGCCCGTACATGATTTAGAAGCATATTTACCACGACCGTCCATGCAAACGGACACCACTCAAACACTGCTGAATAATTCCAACACTCAAAGTAACTATAAAACCAGTGAAAGACATCATTCCCATTCCCATATCCATTTACATAATTCCAAATGTGGATATAGTCCAACACCAGCATCATCATGGGGCACGAATAACAATGACATTAACGTCACTCTCTCCAAAAAGCATAGCATCGTATAAATGCATTTTTCTTAATATTAACTAAACATTTACTAAAACTGCATTCATGTGATGATTGACATTTCATTGGCCTTTTAATTAATTATAATTATCATTATTATAAACACCATTTTTTGGCCATATTAGAACTAAATTCTAACAACAACTAGTAATGTACTAGTAATATTAAACACATTTAATCAAATACTTCCGCTTCCTCTTTACTTAATGTATACTATTCTATTAGTCTATTATGTTGACAATGAATACGGTAAGAAATATGTTACAAATATCGAAATCTTTAAATGATATCAGCAATTGTATTACATACAAAAATACTAAAAATCACTTTCATTATTTAATGATAATAATAGTGCCACAAAAGTATATATATATATATATATACACGAAAAAAATTTAATATACATTATGTGCCAAGATATTGTTTACTCATGTATTGTATATATGCGTTAAGCATTGTAAGCATAGCGTGTATGTGCAATACATGAGTAAAGAATATATTTGAACATACTGTGTATATACGAACGTATTTTAAGGATAATAATCTCATGATAATGAAAATGTATGAATTACAATGTGTGATAGAATTTGCCACCATTGTGATCATATGCGATCATATCATTATAATACAAAAAAAGCACATATAATCAGAGAAATATACCGAAATAAACTATTAACTGAAACGTCAGTGCATATATAGTTATATAATAAATATATTGAGAATATACACATTCATACTAAAGACTAATCACATTTCATTTATCACATAAACTATTTATTACAAAAAAAGTAGGGTATGAATTTAATGATTGAGAATATTAAAAAATTGTGAATATATATATATATATA
>JAQIXB010001207.1:0-11644 GCA_034697405.1 Mesoplophora pulchra
TAGAATAAAATGTGCACAGATCCTAAGCCCCATACCTAAAAATCAAACATTCATCTCTTAATAATGATAATTTATAAGCATATGAAATAAATATATGAAATAAATATATGAAATAATGAAATTTATGAATCATTTTTTGCATGTAATTTTAGGAGAAATGTAATATATCTAAATATATATAGTGATTAATTGACCGTAACATAAATAACAACGAACGAATGATTCATATCATTTCTGTTATTAATAGACACATATGTCATCGTATATTAGTAAAATGTGATATATCATTACTTTAATGTCACCATCGGCAGATCCCGTAACAAAGAACTCTTCCCCCGGATCGAGGGTCATGCATTTAACTGCTGAATCATGCGCCTGAAATTTTGACTTTTGAATGCGCTGTCTCATGTCAAATATATAAACATCGCCCTTTTTACCGCCCGTAATTAGCAATTGACTTAACGGTGCGTATAATATCGCAGACGCTCCGTTCTGCTCATGGCACGAAAACGCTGAAACTAAACATTTCTTCGGCGGTAACAGTGTGTCCCAAAGGGCTACATTTTTATGATCATTCGATTGACCCGCGGTCATCACTAAACTTGAGGCGCCCAAAAATGTAAAATCACTCACATTTCTCGTGTGACACTGCATACTCTGTTTATTAATAACAATAATTAAAAAAATTATTTGTTTTTAGAAAAAAATTAATATTAAATATTCAAATGACATACAAAGAATGCTTTATTAATCGGTGAATTCAGTGTCAATTGCCAAAGACTTAAATTACCATCACCATCAGTAACGCCGAATTTATTTCCCTGATAATTAAATCCAACTCTGGTCACTTTAGCGAAAGTGCCCGGAGGTCGCGGTGCTGATAATGCCTGTTGATGATTCCACTCCCATAATGTAACAGACCCGTCCTGAGATCCCGAAAGGTCTAAAATGCGAATTTTAATATTAAATTATAAAAAAATTATTTATTAATTAAAGTATTACATATCGGTAATGTCGGATGAGCGCATAATCGACGCACACCCTCAGTCTTATGACGTTTGAGCTAAAATTTAAAAAATTCATAAATATTAATTATATTAACTAAAAATTAGGAAAATAAAAAAAACGATATAAAGTAAACCCAAAAATAGAGATGCAAATATTATTGAAAAGGGACTTACGGGTTGACATATATATCGGCTCCGCTCTATTATATAATGACAAAATTGGGGTATATTATTTCCGAGAAAATGATGCTTTCCCTTTAGTTAATTTTAGTTAATAGCAGCAATAAAAGAAGCAATAGAAATAAATACAGTATATTTAATACATATACATACATATAATAAATATGTTAAAGTTTTTTGTTAATTTTGTATAAATTTAAGTATTTTTTTTAAAAAAACAAAAATTTTAATGAAATTACCATTATTGGATTTTTGCCGGACTGAGGTGTATTCATATTTTGTATGTTGGAATTTGATGCCGACGATTGTATCGCACGTCCTCCGGGAGATGCCTGAAGACGATCGGATGGATGCTGAACGACTAAATAGTCAGTCGAAGGCAATGAATCGGGTGATCTGTTAAATTATAAAACATTCAATAATCATTAATTTTAAAATAATAATTTTTTCAAATAAATTACTTTAATAAATTTAAAATATCATATTCTGATTCTTCATCAAACCATTGTATAGGTTCGAGTAAAATGGAAATGTCTAATTCCTGAATCTCTTTGGGTGTCGATAACGCAATGAGTCCGGCATTAGAACGATTAATACAAAATGCGCTGATATTATCCTGATCCTTATGAACGATTCGAATCGGTTCGGGATTCGATGATTCATCGGCTATAGTATTATCATCATTTAATACCATTATTTTATTTTGGCCCAAAGATTTAGATTTTCCAAAAATATAGCGTATAAAAATGTCCTGAACTTTTTCCTGACGTACTAAATAATTCCATAGGCGCTTTGAAGCTTTAGTAATAGCATTATGTGCATGAAATGGTGTGTTCGTAGTTTCTAAAAGTGATTTGTACTTTAAAATCGCGGGACCCCCATGACGATCGGGCTCTACGAATGAGTTCGGTAAAAAGTGAATCGGCGGACCGCTAAATTCGTTGAGATATTCTTTAATTGAAATAATCCAATTGTCCATAATCTTAAATAATGAATGAATAAGTGGACTGTTCGTGGGCAGATCGGTCAGTTCAATGCCCGCAATTTGTAGGAATTGAATCAAATGGTATCGCGCCAATTTTAAAATCGCATATCGCATCATGCCCCATGCATATCGATCGTTTTCAATGTTTTTATCATCGTGTGATGTGCTCCCGCGATGTGCGGCCGTACTTTCGCCGAAAACACTGTCACCCGTCCCTAAATCATCGGTATCAAACTGATCAAACATTTCATCTTCACTCTGAATTGATTCTGTAGAATCATAATCCAAATAACTGTATTCATCATTTAAATTCGGTTTTATCATTAAAAATGATAACATAGACATATGCGGGGAAATAAAATACTCGCGATATGTCGGCCGATCCTCTTTAATATTGGGGGGTGCAATGGGCTTTTCGCTCTGATTCAATTGCTGCAGAATTTTCATATGAAATTTCATTCTCTGTTTAGATAATGTATTTAATAAATCCATAGATGATGATTCAGTCGTTAAATCTCCATTTTGTGGCTGCGGCTGTGATACATTTTGATTTTGTTGTGCCGTAATATTAGCTGTGGCGACATGAATCAGTTTTTTGGCACCGCCACCGAAGAGCTTACCCCAACTTTCTTCACTAAAATTCAATCCGATCAATCGATAGAGTACATGAGCATCACATGCTGCAAATGCATAAACCATTTGACTTAAGTATATTGAAACGAATGCTTCACATAAAAGGGTATGTAATTTCGGTGAATCTTCGTCTTTATCACGTGCTAACAGTGCTCTTAGAGATTGTACCCCCGGCCATTTGCTCGGTGCTGTCGTTGGGGTTAACGTTTCGTTAATGCGTGCACTATCACCTGTTTGATTTGAAAGTGTTTTTCTTATTGCCTGATGACCCGCTAGTAAATGAGTATTCGGACATACTATTGAAGATGATAAATTATCTTTTATCATACCATCTTTTTTTGGTATAATCGCGTCACTATCGCATAATGATTGATAAATACACGCGGAAAGTGATATTCCTAAATCTCTCAGTACATAAACGAGAGAATAATTTGGCGTTAATGTAATAGGCAATGATTTAAAATCCACTAAAGTATAAAGTATATCATGGGTAACTGATTGAAGATGCCGTATGGGATCAGCGACTACTGTCTTTTGACATGCGACACTCGCGGCTAAGAGCGGGAGTGTCGTGGGGAATGGCAATGGTGATAGTAACTGTTGTTGAGAACGTTCCTGTTGTAGTTCCTGAAGCAATAGAATCAATTCCATTCTCACTGAAGAAAGTCCTCCCCCATGAGCACCGTGTAAACTGCAATATGATAATAGCGTTCTTAAAAGTGCTTCATTTGCAGTTAACCATAGCTTTCTGCGTGCTGATCTCTCCAATTTTGCTTCAAAATCCATTTTATCCGCCATAAGAATCTCATGGAGTGTCGGTTTTAACTCTCCATATCCACTGCCATCTGAATGAGAACCCCGTGGGGTATTACGATCTGAGACTGTATATTCTCCGGAATGTTCAACGGCCATAGACTGTTCATGATTTGGCCCACAATTTGAATGACGCATCGAAAATGTGCGGTAATTACAAATATCTTTTAATGCGTTTACACTTTTTTCGAGCCAAATATACAACTGATATCTCAATTGTCCACCATCGACTTCAAAACCTGTCGCTAATGTACTTAATTCCTCCATTAGTATCTTAAGACACGCAATAAACTTTAATTGTTGTGCCATAATATCCAATTTAACCTCTTTATTTTCAGTATTTTTAGTGCTGTCATTAACGGGTGCTTTCATTTGTAAACCGTCATCACCATCTTCATCATCATCATCATTATCTGATGATGGTTCAACGGATATTTGAAAATCGCTTTTTAAGGGATCCAATGATATAATAGGAGCACCCCAATCAAAATCAGTGTTCACAGGTTCCATTGATTTTATGGGTGCACTCCAATCAAATGCTTGTGATTCTTCTTTTATACCATTCTCTTTCATAATATTGTTGCTTTTCTTTTTCTCATTTTTTAGTTGATTTTGTTCTTCAGTAATAACGCGATTCGGTAATTTTGAGAGCACCTCTAAAGCCAGTGATGGGCATCCCGCGCGGAAATGGGAATGCGCCGTAATGAAAAACAATCGTCTTTCGAATGGGGTAATCGCATCACCGGAATATGCTGTTTCGTGCATGATTTCCCCGGTCGATGCTGACGTTTGTTCCTTTTTCTCTATAATCGTTTGTGCGTACTGTCGCCGCACAATCAAAGGCTGAGTCCGAAGGTAAAGATAAAAGTTAAATACTGACGGATGAATAACTAAGTCATCAGTGTTCGAATTTATATATTTTGGATGATCACGGCCTATATCTAAGTCTAAAAGTGTACTCAAAGCACTATTATAATCATGCAGCATCCAATAGGCCATACTTCGAAAGAAAGGATCGGGATGTGCACAATTGGGTCTATAGTTAGAGCCATCAGATTTACATCCCAATATCTCCTGATATAAGAGACGCTTTAAATTTTCTGGAACTGTTTCAATATCACCGTCATATAAACGAACAATAATCATAGCCAATTGTAGATCTTCGAGTTTATGGAGACATACTTCGACAGCATCCCAAATAGAGCCCGACAAAAGAAAGAACGCCGCAGCGTGTTCAAAGCGCTGTTTACCCAAAAGTGCGTATGCATTTTTAAGTGCCGCTTTTCTCCATTTCTCATCATTAAAATTATTTTGAAAAAATTCCGTCATTTTCCTGTCCTGAACCGAACGAAATAAGCCCCAAACCAATGATTTCTTTTTCATCGATAAATAAAAGAGTGCCGCATCGAGAGGGTCATGTTTCTCCTGAAATGCCGCTTTTGCTAATTTCTCTATTAATTTCTTTAATACAAAGTTATTACGGATCCACCATCCGACGCCCAATTCCCGGAGCTCATTCCATTTGACATTACCACGCGCTACTGATGGTATCAATAGCATAAGCTCTTCCTGAGTCTCTGAATGAAATGCCCACACTATGTTATGTGATCCTAATCCTTCTTTTTGCAGAGTCTTTCGTTGCACTAAAGGTAAACATCGCAATAAATAAATGTGTTGACGCATCGCCAATAAGAATCTTAATCCGCAATCGTCCAAAGAATCAGCTGATATTTGATCATCTGTGGTTATTACAGCCCCTGATTCATCCATTTCTGAATTTGTGCTTTTCTCTGCATTTGGATTAAAAGAGGCCACAGAATCGGCTAAAGCTAAAAGATGCATTTGGTCCAAAGATGATAATCCCGGTAAATGTGAATGCGTTAATAATTTTGTTAAAACACGGGCCTGACGCGGTCCAAATTTTGTGATATTTTTTTCATCATTTTCTTTTTTTGGTTTTGTATTAAAAGTGAAAGCACTTCGGCCGAGAATTTCATCTAAAGTTTCTTCGACCTGTGTCTTGAAATTCATGTCAAATAAATTATCATATCCTAATTCATTCTCTTTATCATTTCCTTTATTACGTCCAATTTTTTCATTATCTGCTTCCATCAGTGTGTAAAGAGGCAATGGACGAATCGATGTGATTTCAGTATAATCTAATTGTACCTCTTCAGTAATTATCGGAATATTATCTGAATCCAATGGACTCGTTAATTGTCCCGGTGAAGTCTGAGGTGCTGCCATTGAAAGAGCACGTGAACGATACCACGATCGTGGACTACGTTCAGAATCACTGCGACCGTCTAAATTCAAAGACTGTTGATTTTGGATTTGATCTTTAAATGATTCCATAGAACAAAGACATTGTACCAAATGACCTAATATCGCACGGACGCGATAGATCTTTCCAAAGGCCAAAAGTTCCATTAATTGTTTGGGATGATACTGTGGTAAAACGGGACATGCCAAACGACAGGTTTCGAATATACCGAAATCGGGTAAATTCGATAATGTGTTCATTTTCCCTTCTGAAGGGGGATTTTGCATATTTTTCTCTTTTTTCGGGACATGGGATTTATTGCCATTTAATATGGGAGTTGGGCTCACATTTGCAGATGGTGATCGTGGTAATGATCCCGGATGTGTCGGAAGTCGAAGATGAGAAGATTCTTGAGCGTGAGATAATAGACCCTCTTCGGTCAGTATTCGAGAATCTGTTACTTCAACAGAAACATCATGTGCTATCGTCGAATCGCTTTTCCATTGTGTGTAAATATGCATTTCATTGTCCATTCCCACGACTAAAATGCCATCTCTGACCCAAGACATTTGCATAGGAAGAGGCGGGAGACCGTCCGATGTCTTAAGATTCGTCATTTTTAGAGTCATCCATCGAATATCATAAGCGTTAGAAATGGGCGCAGCCATAGACGATGTCTGTTTATATAACATACGATTGGACGATGATGTCATTGTTGTTTCTGTTTTCATCGCCTGTAAATTGGCCTGTGCTATGTCCATAGATACGGGACAAAAAATAGTGATTTTTGATCCGACAGATACAGTGAGAACATGAGATCCATCTTCGGTCGAAACCCAATCCAATTGAACCAAAGACTTCTGCGTTAATGTGAATTGATTTCCCTGTTCTGAGATAATCCTCTTAAGAGATTGCATTGTCGTGTAACTGGGAACTGATAATAGCCTCTGAATGTTATTTGTTCCCCGATCATGATCATCTGATGTCATTCTCATTACCAGAGTTTCAGAGGTTTTTTTATTCCTTATTTTAGTGTTGACTAAAGGCGCCAAATCTATTCCAAGATTTAATTCCATATTTGGAATTTCAATATTTTTTAAATTAATTGTGTCCTCTAAATTCCATTCCGATCCTCCCGTTGATTCACATTCATATATAGCCAAATTTATGTTAATATATCGCGCGTGTGGATTTTTGGATGTCGCACGTGTATATGACTGTCCAAATTTATATGCACACGCGATACGTCCACTGTATGCGCAACTCACGTGCAAAGGTATCCCATTGACTTGTATTTGACTCGACTTTTCCTTATTTAATATCATATCCCATTCTAACCATGTATAGGTATCATTTTCGTTATTAAAATGGTTTTCTTCCGAAGGACTTTGTACCTCTTCATTCGTACATTTACATTTCCAAAATCGAATGTGTCCATCGGAACACGCTGTACATATTAAATAAGGGGCAAAACATGCGGGATATATATTCGAAGAACTCAAATGTCCAGCGGCAGGTGATGCGTGAATAACTTCGACATCATTTGGAAGTGGTAATATCTGAGTGCATACTTTAGTCGTTGTGATACTAATAGGCATAGCATGATATTGGGAATGATTAACTTTATCGTGATGATCCTTCGTATGTTTCTTCGTAAAATCGGGGGAATTACTGCGCGATGATGCATTTGAGTGATCAGTATCGTCCTGAATAATATTAGAATCGGGAACATATGCATGTTTTGCTGACATTGAATCAGCATTGGATTGTGAAGAAATAAGTAAACGCCACATATGAATCATCGATTGACCGTCCTCATTCTTTTCTAAAACGACCAAATAAAAGGCCTCTTCAAAAATGGCAGACCGTCGAAGATCCACGACAGGTCCTAAACTCGGCTCTAAAAGAGCTGTTTTATTACTATGATGTTTTTCATTGAATGACATGTATGCAGTTTCATTATCGCCTTTAATTAATTGCTCCTGAAATACATGCAAAAGCTGTGTGTTTTTCCAATCGTGAACAGCATCAGATATGGAATTTAATTGAAGGATACATCCGGGACGGGCCGTCGATTGGAGACTCACCACATTAAAAGCCTCTTTTATCGTGTGACTCAACGCACCCATTTCCGAAGATATACTGTCATCGCTCACTGATGGACTATAATCAGCTGTACATTTCTTTCTTTGGGCTGTGGTCACCTCTGCTAATAATGTCCGTGCATCAATGACCGCCTGATATACTCGCAACTGATGGCCATCAGAGGCCACAAAACAGGCACTCGGAGAGTTTGATAATGATCCGAGTGTAGTGCTCGGTAATAATGTCGGAATCCATGCGACATTCGCAAACGCCGCTGTTTCGGGTGAATTAATTCGCGCCAATTCTGTGACTCCTCCAGATTTGGATAAAGGACCGACGGGATCCACTTTCCAAAGAATTAATTCAGAGCAAAATCCAGTATTTAGTATGCCATGACCGTGCAATGGCGGACAGCAGCTAATGGAAGGCGTTATCGCGGGTGATGTCGAAGTTGAAGAACATGGGGAATGATTTAATGTTTTGACACCCGGCAAATTGTGGTGTGATGTCGTTAATAGCAAAGGTAACACGGGATGACATGTGATATCATTCACTCTAAATCGATGTCCACAAACTCTTGCGGTGTGACTAATACTAAGTATCTGCGTGTAATGAGACCCCTCAGCAAATCCGAGTGTCCACAAATTCAATGATCCGTTATTATGTTTGGATATCATATAAACAGATGGTGTCGGTAATGAAAGAGAATCTCTTTTTGGCATTTCGAATGCTTTCATTTTTCCATCATTATCAATTTGGGATGATGGTGATGTCGCAATGTTTAAAAATGCCGATTTTAAATCAAATATGATATGCGGTGAATATAAAGCTAAATTATGTGACATCGTAGCGGCATCACCCAATGGAATAGCGTTTGGAATGCGCGAAGAGAAACTCACCTGAGGCTGCCGAAAAGAACCAGGACTGGTCTCATCCAACCATTCTATTAGCCTGTAATTTATTAAATAACAAATGTAATAACAGGCAAATTACTAGCATGAGATGACTCACCATACTAAAAGGCTTCCGTCGAGAGGATGTATACTAAACAAAAGATCGGGTTTCGTATGCCATTCCCTTATTAAAGCGTCGAGTTTCCGATCGATCATTGCACCGATCGCATGATTATGATTTGCATTATTTACGGCGTTAATTTCGGTGGCGATTGATGCGGATGATGATGATGTATGAAAACTCTGACGTGAATCATGAACATCATCATGTTCTATATCATCGTGTGCTGTGCCTTTTCCATGCTTTGAACTTTTCTTTCCCGATTTTGATGCTGTTTTATGCCGCATTTTTCCGGACTCTGCCGTTAGGGTACTCGCACCATCGGTTTCATCAGTTTCACCATCAGCATCGTGTGTAACTTCCGTATCACTTCCGATGTCACTATGCACTGAATTTGCGGTCATTTCACTCTGAATTATCTTTTTACTGATATCGTGTAACATTTGTTCAGCCGATTGTGTGAATGTCATTTCCTTATTATTGAGCCAATGAATTACAAAACACGGACTATTCTTTAGATCATTTGACACATTACCGCCGATGACGTTTAAACTCGGGACTAATGGAATGTCCGTCTCAGCGTTAATACTCGCGGCTAAATGAAAGTGGAGTCCGGGGATCATGGCCGTGCCATTAATGCCAAAGGTATGAAAATCGTGGACACTATAAGTGGATGGTAAATTGGCTATCGTTTCATTCATTTCAGCATTTTCCTCAATCGTCTGACGTTTGTTTCGTGTGAATGACCGCATATGTTTGATTCTCTGAAGAATCTTTTGCCGATGGCGTTGAGTCTGTGCTTTGGGTGCGGTATGATTCGCTAATTCTTCGATTTGAGGGAAGTTTATTAATCCATCGTCAGGTAAAAGTGTCTGCACCCATAATCTGCAGATGTTATCACGACATGAGGTCACTAACATATTAGCGACGGAACCGCGTGTTAAGTATTTACTCGTTTTTCGCCACGAAATTCCGGTGATGGCGCGCGGATGTGCGATGTAAATAAACGAATAATTAACTTCTGTCAAATCATTTTGAGGCTGAGAAATGTGTCCATTTATTCCCGGAAATTTTCCCGCCATCGATTGTCCGAAATAATTATTTTTTGCGGCACTTTCGAACCATATCTTTACTAAACGATCGGCTTTCCCTGCAGAGGTGAATAAAGTACCATCGGGAGAAAAGCGGAGGAAACAGACGGCACTCGCGGTTTTACACGTCCAAACACATTCCCATCGCATTTTGTCATTTTCATTATCATCTGTATTATCCAACGGCGTTCCGATCGCTTTATATTCTTCATTTTTCGCATTTTCATCATATATTTTAATCGTTTCATTATCAAATAATGGAATTAAATGCCACATCTGAATGAATACTCCGCCTGTTAATAGCTTAGATCCTTCCAAATTCCATGATATAACAGAGACAAAACAATCAGCCTCAAGAGATGCTGTCTCTATCCATTTATAGTCCAATTTATGGTGTGATGTCTGTTGCAGCAGAGGCGTCGGCTCAAAAATACAGATCCTTTTACCATACGCCGCAGCGATTTTCCCGACATCCGTGGCACAATCAATACAATTGACCTGAACATTCCCGTAGAGAATTCCCGGAATGATCTGAACGCGATTAAAGTTATTCGAAAGTATCACGATATTACATCCCGCGGTATATGCCGAAAACGAAATCCCTTCGACAGAACCGACGGAATAACAATTATCACCCGAATTAACAGCACCCGTAAGTATCTCATGACAGTTCATCTTTCAATTTCTATCATTTAATATTATGATAAAATTCTCATTTTTAAATATTCATTTTTTCAGCTGAAGATTAATGTGATCTAAAATTATATTAAATTTTATATTTTAAAATTTATATGAAAATAAAACTCACATTTTCTTAATTTTTATTTTCATAAATTTAGTGAACACACAAATTATATATTTTATTTTAAAATTTTATTAATAAAATGAATATTAAGATTTAAGACACATTTAACCATAAAAACGTTTACACATTTCATAAATGCACGAATTTATTATACAAAATATTAATATATATTAAAATATTATACAATTAACAAATAAATAAATTAAAATTTTATCAAAAATTATATTAAAATATAACTAACCATATATGTATATGTATATTTATATATTTACTATAATTATATCTTTTAAATTACTTAATAATTGTGATAAATGTATAAATAAATTTTAAAATTTATATAATAAATAAATTATTAATTTTTTATTATTTAATTCAATCATCATATGTAAATATATGATATAATTTTTTAATAATAAATTATTATATGATTATGATATGAGACTCAATAAACATTCATATACATATACATGTATATAATAATCAAATATAACGTTAATTCACAGCTTTTATTATAACGCCCCTTTTTTAATATGAAATAAACATTTTCAAAAATTATTAATAAAAATGTCATTTTTACGTATTCATTTATTATAAAATTCATTTAAAATTTTATCATCATTTTTCGTTCATTTTTAAAAAATTACATAATTAAAATTACACTTTTTATGTCTTAAAAAATATATTCATTATAAATAAAAACATTATTTATTTTTAAAGTAATCGTGTATCTGCGGCGAAGTACATTAGGCATATACAGTGTGTTCAATC
>JAQIXB010001208.1:0-11643 GCA_034697405.1 Mesoplophora pulchra
GCATTAAATTTTGTTATTTTCACATAATACCTTAAAATATGCGGATAATTATTAAGATAAAATTTGATAAAAATGTATAATTTTAATTTTTTATTTTTATATAAATAATGTAAACTCCCAATAGAAGCCCCATGCTTTAATAAAACCCATGGGCTTCTATTAGTGGAGAGCTTAACTTTGGCAAAACCTGTACATATATATTAATTTTTAAAATACATGTTCATATGCGTCTACAGTATTATTAGCCTCACATATTGGCCTCACACTGCCTGCCAAAGTACTGTATATCTTACAATGCATTCGTATGTTAATTCGCGTGCAATCATTTTATAAACCATTTATGAGTTTAAAATTAGGCATAAGTTTTATGATTGATAAGTTAAAGATACCGGCAATTAGAAGTTTCACTGTATTTTCTCTGTACTTATATGATTAAATAGGCTATTGTAAATTTGATTTACTTATTAGTTAAATAAAGTATAGTGTACTAGTTGGTTATTTCCTTATAGACCTATTCCGTTTAGACCAACACATTTTAAACATTCCCATATGACCTCAGTGTGATCAGTGTTATGTGCACTTTAAAATTAATTTTTATATTTATTTATAATTAATTTTGTAATTAAAATTTATAATTAATATATTTAAAATATTTAATATTTAAAATTTATATTAAAAATTTGTGATAAAATATAATTATTTTTAATTAACATTTTATTGATATTTTTTATTATTATTATAAGTTTGTGATGATTCTTTATAATGGTTAATTATAAAAAAAGCACATAATATAAAATTTTTTAATTTTTAATTTTTATGCGATTATATGTATATATGGGAAAATATGTATGTTTAGTATATACAATGTTAATCCTATTGTAGGTCTACCGGGAATAGGTCTGCTTGTTGTAGGTCTGACAGGAAACCACCGTACTAGTTACTTAGCTAATAGTACAATAGTGACTGCAAATCTCATATGAAATGAGTGAGAATTTTCTGTTTAATGTTTGTTGTGTAATATAAGAATTTATACATTTTATAATATTTAAAGGATATTACAAAAGCGATATGTACGAATTGTTTATTTACTTAAATTATAATAAATATGCTAAAATTATTATTAAACAAATAATTAATCATACATGTATAAGATTAGCACATTAACTATGATTTAAAAAGTAGAGATGGACAGTACCTGTATGAATTCCAATGCGGAGCTGTAATGTCTGATTCTGTTTATGTCTTATGGTAAATGTCTTAACGGACTCTAATAACTCTAAGGCCATTGAAGCGATTTCACGCGCGTGAATATCTCCATTTTTTATCGGTAATCCGCTCACGACCATATATGCATCCCCAATCGTTTCGACTTTATATACGTCATAATTACGTATAATTGAATCAAATAATGTATATAAATCATTGAGGAAAGTGACCACTTCCATAGGAGTGCTTTCTGCGGACATAGATGTAAACCCGACGATGTCACTGAAGTAAATAGTTACGGCATCGAAAGATTCAGGCACAACATATTCGCCTCTCATGAGTTGAGTGGCGACGGTTTTTGGCAGCATACGGTGCAACAGCGCTTCGGTCTTTTTCTTTTCCTCCACTAATTGAGCCGTCCGTTCATCGACGATTTCTTCTAAATTATTAGCATATCGTTCCATCATCGCCATCATATGATCCATGATATTTGATTTCATTCCGTTTCTCAATTTCTTTAGTTTATGCCGTATCGACCTAAAGTCAGGTCTATTTTCAGGGATTTCACCCCAACATTCACACATCGTTTGTATTACATAATCATCACATAAAAGAATGGATAAATCGGGTCTAAAGTATTCATCATCATCGGGCATTTCTTTCACTTTATGAATGATTTCTTTCACTGTCAATAGTTCGTTCATGTTAATTCCGAACGGACCCTCACGTGCGATGATTTCGTGGAGAATTATGCCGAAAGCGTAAATGTCGCCCTTTTGAGTGCCGCCGACAGAGACATTTCGGAGTAATTCCGGCGCTTTCCATAAAAGATTTCGGTAATAGTTATATGTCGTGTTTGAATCAGTTTCGGCATTCGCACGTAAATTGTGGAGTCCAAAATCGGTGACCTGAAGTACCCATCGACTAGTAATTACGCAATTAGATGTCTTCAAATTACCATGCACTTTAATATCACTCTGATGGATATATGTCATCGCCGATATGAGATCAAATATTAAAGATGCAATAAACATTTGGTCTAACTTTAAATCATCATTTTCTAGTATATCAACTAAACTACCTTTGGCACAATATTCAGTAACAATATATATACAGTTCGGTTCAATATAAGCGCCAATGAATGGATTAATATTGTCATGACGTAACTCTTTAATTAATTTCATTTCTTTTTTAGTTTCACGCGGTATGTCCACAGTTTTCTTATGAAAACGCAATTGTTTCACTGCGACAGTGGCACCTTTGTAATTGGCCGTGGGGGTAAATATTTGAGAGACCATTCTGGATTCTTGACTAGCTAAGCTCATCCTACTAGATGTCAAAGGCAATGCATTGCCATAAAAGTGAAGTTCACTTAATTTAATTTTCCATAATAAACCAGAAATTTCCTGTTCATATTTCCAATTGCGGTATGTTACTGTGGTAATTATTATCAGAGTGATCAAAAATCCTAATAAAATGCCGGCTATAATCTGTCGTTTATTATCGGGCGGCTCTATACATCCACTGTCGTCGAATCCGCACGGAGGTTCATCCAATGGTGGTTTTCCACTGACCCAATCGATGCTCTTTTTATAGTCCAATTTGAAAACGGTGTTATTTGTTAGTTCATCGTATTCAAAGTTTCCCACGGGTAACATTAAGTATGAGGGCCGATGTGTGGAATTAAAGCCTTTGAGCACAATATCGTCAGGTGTCCGCATACGCGATAATACTGTATAATTACCTTCGACATCACCATTGTTATCTATATTCATGAATACACCGGTCACACTTAAATAGCGTTTTTTACTAATAATTTTTTGAATGATTTCTCTGCCATTATATTCGGTTAATCCTTCAGCTAAAACCTGAGATAATGCTTCACTGTAAAGCATTACCGAATCATAGAGATACGATGCATAAATGGTAATATGTCTTTTATATCCTTTAAAATCGAGCGGATCCCGAATATTAAATGGCGGTTTAGTGTTAAATTCCCGTACTTTATCTTCGAAATCGGAGTAATCAATAACATTGGGTGGACTAGGCACAATTACTAGCAACGATTGAGCCGCTTCGATTCGCGCTTTTTTCTCATCGTTGGAAAGGTCAGCTTTAGTCCAAATGTATTTATAAGATTGTGACTTAAGATACTCTTCTTCGAGATCCACATATATAACTAAATATTCACCATGATCCAAAAGGCCTCTCATTCTCAGTACTAACATCATACTCTGGAGATCTGTGGTTTTTCCGAAAAATACGTAAATGCGCGTTTCTTTGTAAGTTTCTTCAACAATGGTTAGGAATACACTATGACAGCACGATTTTTTGTATATACAACAATCGTAATAATTCTCATATTTCTTTTCATTCATGACCGTTAGATTCTGCTCTTTTGATAATTGAATTAAATTTTTCACAATCGGCTGATATTGTGGTGTGTTTTCCCAAATGATACTAAATTTTGACCATTTATAGTATTTGAGTAATGATATCACAGATCGTACTACTTGAATGTCTGAAGGGTGAGTTCTAGTAAATGTCGGGTATAAATCTTTACGTGAAACTTTTGAATCGGCACATTTATATGATATCATAGTTAGATTAAGAGCGGCTGCGATTGTCGCTTCGACATCACAGGTGTCTTCGGGACCAAAGAATGCGACAGCACCACGCTTCCATTGGTCTAACATGGCGGAAGTGCCTTTAAGTGTTTGTCCACTAGTATCGTTGCTTATTAGTTCCAATTTCCTGCCATTCAAAAGCGAGGAATTGCCATTTATTTTACTTATCGCATACGTAATAGCTCCTGATATGACAATTCCCTGTCTCTGAACATTTTTCCCGTATATGTTTGTCAAATATCCTATTTTTATAGTATCATTTATGCCACGTTTTGAGACAATTTTCTTATTTACATTTAAATAATTAAAAATTGGAATTAATGACTCTGTATTATGTACGCTTATGTCATCAGAGATCACATAATTGTCAATCGTTTTAAGAAATAACACTAAAAACATATATAAAACAAATTCCAATGACAGAGGTATTAAATGCGCATATTTTATTTTCATCTTTTAATTTATTCGCTTTAACTTTATTTAAATAAACAAAAGATGTACCAATATATTGTATCATACATTTCATTATTATTGAATGACACTCACTAAATAAGTGATCGAATTTTCGCTGTTATTTCTTTAGTATTCCAAAAGTAACCATTTTAATTCGTTTATCATTATTCATAGACAATAATAAAGTATTTCCTTTAAACATAAAATAGTCGTATCGTGTTTTAGTATTAACTCTTCTTTCAGTGTGAATAGAAAAATGCCATTTTTGTTGTACCCATAGCTTACTATTAATTTCCGTTATTAATTAGAACGTCATTAAAATTTGTTAATTTATTAATCATATAAAATCTCAAAATTATGCAAATAATGTATAAACACATATAAAATATTTTTTTAATTATATAATAGTATTATAATAAACAATGACTATTTTTAAGACTAAATTTAATAGCAATGTTCAGTGTCTGAATGAAAACTTAAAATATTTTTGATTAATGTTGGCATTGCGAAGGGCCTTTTAAAGTACTTTATTTGTATACTATTACTAGTATTAGTATAATAGTTTATTGATCAAAGGTCATATAATAAATTATATTAAATTCGTGTGTTAATTTTTTTTCATTAATAAGTGACATGATGTGACGAAAATTTTATTTTATTATTTATTATAATTAAGCGATTTTTGAATATGATTAACATTATAATATAATAGAAATAATTAAAGTATCATATGACAATTTTTATTTAATTCAAATGATAATGACATGACTTTTCAGCACTCATTAGTAATTGAATGACTATTGAGGGGCGTGTTTTCGTCGTGTAATTATATCAGAGCTGAAAATAGTAACAAAAATATTAAAATATAAAAATTAATTACTTTTTGGGTTTAAGAAAAGCGTCAAAAAAAAGTCATTTCAATATTTTTTTAATGAATGTTTATCGTTAAACATAAAAAACTAATTTAAGAGAAAATAATATTTAAAAATTAAAATTGAAATCCAAGGAAATGTGCATATTATGTGCATATACTAGCATATACTAGCACACGAGAGGCTATCAGTTTTAGAAATAATTGAGCTCTTGAAACTAGTGATTAATTGAGTTGATATTAGTTTTTCCTATTCTATGATATAAATAAAAGCATTTAACATTCAATATTTTTATGATGTGCATGTTTAAAGTGAGTATATAGTTGCAAATGCACAGCATATATCTTTTTTGCCTTAAGGCTCAAGGTGAGAGTGACTTAGTGACTCTAACTAGTCACTCTAACTAGCATACTAGCAAGTGTAATTATAACTTTAGTGTTACTGTTATGTTGTAGTGCTTCACTAAAATATATGAATTTATTTATTTATAATAAATATTGAATGTTATTGTTATTAAAACGTGTTATTATTATATTATATATTATTATATATTATTATACATTATTATACACACGTATTATTAAAATAATATTCGGGAATTATGAGGGATTAGTTTTTTATTAAAATTGAGTCTAAACTCATATCTGAATAAAGATGAAAAATATGAAACGCGATCGTATTCAATCGAAACACGATTTTAATTGAATCTTTTAATACACACACAGTATATGCATCCCTTTTTTTGTTTATATGTTCAATGCTATGTTTATGCTGAATGTGTATACTGTACTGTGATACAAAAAAGCATATTTTCGTCTAAATTTACATGTTTATAGCATTACTTTATTTTTATATAAATAATTTATCGTAAATAATAAATACCTTTGAATGTTGCTTATGAAATGCTAATTTTAAAACGCACATAATTATATTAAATTAATTCACGTAAATTATTATGCGGTAAAATCTCAATTTATAAATAATTAAAATTAAAGCACAGAATAAACGCACTTTAAAAATGTATAAATGTGTTATTTGATATTAAAATGTTATCACAAAAAAGTGATAAAAATTATTAATAAACATCATGAAACATACATTCACATACATATTGATGATGAACAATTGTGAAATGTAAAAAATAAAGAAAATAGTCCCATAGTGTAGTACTACTGAGTCTAGTCCTTGGCCCATGTTCACTCACATTTTCCACATTTAAACACAACGATGTGTTAACTAAAAAAGTTCTTAAACTAAACACTCAAATTAACTATGATGATGCTGTCCTCAAAAGAGTCCGATTCCTCTATGTAAATACGACACTAAAAAGTGCCTTTTAATTCAATATATTTCCAAATTAAAGGCATTCATTTAAACACAGTGTTTCATATGCAAACATTAGAAACTTTTAAAGCATGTTCAATGTTAAACATTCACTAATAAATGAATTGCAAATGAATAAAGGAGAGGAAAGGACGGCATTAGGAGATGCTGATGAATATTGGCAGCAGCAACTAGTACTTAACTTAGAAAGTCAACTTAACTATACTAAGCTAACTAAGCAGGAAGCAAATTCCTCCTCTCTCTTTCAATCACTGTGCTCACAGTGCTGCCTCTAAACTTTACCATCACAAACTATACACACCATCATAGGTTCGCTTTTTAAACACTCTCAAACTTTTAACATTCATTCATTATTAAATTTTCTAAATAATAATTAAACATTTAAACATTTTCCCATACTTAACTTTACAATTGATAATTATTTTTTATTTTAAAATAAATATTTATTATTATTATATACATATATGATTATTACAATTATTATGTTAATATTAATGATAAACAATTTCCTAATAATTCATGTTTTTAATATGTAAAAATGTTTATTTTTTCAATAATAATGTTACAATAATATGATATAATTACTCTTTACGTGTATAGTAAACAAATACCACTTTACCACGACTTTTAGTTTACATGTTAGACGATAGAAGAGCTGAACACTTATATCTCGAGGTATAAATTCCCTGAAATAAACTTAATAATTTTGTATGATTTGTGCTATAATCGCAGCAAAATTTATTCAAAAAAACATTGAATTTTCACATATCATTTATCAGAATGAAAAAAATGGAAAATAAAAAACATATATATTTAAATGTGAATAAAATGTTTGATATAAACTTTTATACGTATACATTGTAATTGGAGGTGTGTGTATATCGTATTTATGACTATAGAATTAGTATTTCTGCGGCGTTCCGTTATGAGGAGCCTCTGAAACTATGATATAAATTAAATGATTATATGAATGATTAAATATGAAATAAATGGCCATAACCATAACCTGTTCCAAGACTCTGTATTGAGTTCAGGTAAATTGTGATATCATATGCCATTATATATTTATGCATATACTGACGTCGCTATGGAGGGCTGAGCATAGAGAATGCATTTACAGCGTCATATGTTATGAGTTTTGAGTCACCGTTTTCATCGGTATCGTGGCATTTGTATCATATATCTATTGTCACAATATTTATATACATATATATTATTTATATATACATTATTTATATATTTCTTATGTGTTGACATTACTTTCATCGATAATAATATCGTAATTTAATGGTGAGATTTTTTTTAAATATTTAAAAATACAAAAAATTATATAATATATATTTTTATATATTAACATTTAATCGATCATTAAAAGACCCATATATTGATGAATAAAGACTAAAGAATTCGTTTAGTTTTTAGTCCTTTAGTCCTTCACCCAAATTCTTTATCGTCATTTTACGTTCATATTTACCGTTTTACCTCAAATATAAGACCGGTTCTTATATCGCCAATTTTTGAATGAATACAAAAAAGTGTCTCATCTCACTTTAAAAGACCCCTAAAAATGGGAACGCATAAATTACGTAAATAAAAAAATAATTTAATAAATACTTTAAAAATTATTAATATTAATTAAACGTATTATGTGTACATACGCGGTCCTATAGCCCGGAGTTAGAGGGGGTCTTATAAAGTGAGGTTAGAGTGGGGCGTCTTATACCTCGAGGCTCAAGTATAAGACCCCTCAAATGAGCACTTTTTTAATTTTAAAAAATTAAACACCCATCGTTATATAAGACCCGGTCTTATACGTGAGGTAAAACGGTATATTAATTTCGGATTTTATTTTAAATTTTAACATTGATATTTAATAAAATGTCTATTATTTTCTATTTAATATTTTTAAATTTTTAAATGAATAAAATATTAATAAACCGCGAATTATATTTATAATGAAATGTTCAATTATATATTAACATTACTCAAATGTACTGTTTTTTTATACTTTTACCATCGCATGTTTCGATTCAATATATATTGTAACACTCTCATTAAATACATTAAAATAATAAAAAAATTCAAAACTGAATTAACACTCCTAAAATGGTCACACAATGTGCTGACATTCCCAATCACTTCCGAATTATGGACATTCCCAATTTTGCCATTTAAGAACATGCCTATCGCTGTGACCATCGAAGTTCAAACACAATAGTGACAGAACAGCACACGGTATGAGTAATTGAACTTCGGTGTACTTCGGGTGGTCACTTCTGAAATGCTCGAAATGATGGTCACTATAGAATCCATAGTATGGATGTACTTAATATAGTTTCTATTAAACTATTGGCAGTTACAATATACATTTAAAATTAAATTAATTTTTTAATTATAATTAAATTATGTGTTAATTATTGATTTTATAATTTAAACATACATCTAAATAAATATTTAGATGTGAGTTTTTAATAAATTGTATATTATGCTATTTTTATTACACCGTAGGAAAAAATGTTAGGCCTAAGTTGTAGGTGAATCTGCGCGAGGCTATAGTATATATTAGTTATCATGCTTAAAGTCATTTACAATTTAGGATTTAAGCCATTTCCTTTGGTGTAATTCAAACATATTTTTTAAAAAATAATAAAATATAAAATATTTATAATTTATTGATAAATATTTATTATATTAAAAAATTTTATAATAATTTAGTTTTTAGTAAAAAAAGTTTAAAACTAAAGAACTGAGTTCTAAAATGAGCATCATTAAAACTATGGGTGTTTCTTATATCATATAAAGTTATATGCGATGTGACTCTATTGTAATTCGGCTCAAAACACATTAAAACACAATTCCCAATGACCTGAGGTGTTTTATTCATACGAATAATGTATTTTATAATTTATAACGTTTCATTAATTAATGGCATCTAAATTTTGATCTTTTTATTTATGTCTTATATCATTTCAATATTTATAATTATAAATAAATACATATTAATAATTTTTAAAAATGTATTTATGCATTAATTTAATTTAAATAAATGTTTTAATAATATTTGTATCAAAGGTATGAGATAAAATATGAGATGAAATAGTTTACACTGTTTCTAGTATGAGGTCATTAATTCTTTATTCACTGCGACCGGTTAAATGCACGATGATGATAATGACAAATGTTTCGTCTCTATTATAATCATGTATAAAGCATTTCCTATTTATTTTAATGTATTTTTTTTCTAAAATAAAATGTTTGAATATTTTTAATTTTTAAATTTTTAAATTTTAGCCCATTATTGTAATAGAAATAATATATATATATATATATATATATACGCAAAACATTCGCTGACAGTACATCGAGAAAATGATTATAATGAATGATAATGAACGCTCTGAATAATGCGAATATAAAATGTTTCGTGTTTTGTAACCATAGTTTTAGTTACCACATAAGTAAATAATAAGTAAATGAGAAATAACGAAACACTATATTTAAATTAAATTTTTAATTTTCAATGATTCTCATTTCTTTAGTCTTTTATTTAATTAATATTTAAAATAATATTTAATTTAAAAATGTATTAAATGCATATATTAGTAATTTATTGAGTTTAATAGTGATGTCATTATATACCATTCATTTGATATTTTTTTAAAATGACAGTGATGAAAGTTAAGTATTATCATTTGTGACGTGTGATGGTATCGTATTTCCATTTTAAAATCATCACATAAATGGAATATTTAACTCTCATGTCAGAGAATGGATCAAAATAATTCTTCAGACGGATCCATACAATCAAAGGACGATCATAAAGAAGGAGAACACTGTACTGATGAAGAATTACGATTATTGGAAAAATTAGAGGCACAAAACAGGTCTTTAATTTAATTTAATATATTTAATAATATATAATATGAGAAAAGTTTTTTAAAACATTTTTAAATGATAATTTTGATCGAATATTTTGTTTAAAATTACGATATTATATATATTAAAGTGCTTTGCATTAGTAAGTTGATAGTGCATATCAAAAGTGCTTTAGTACCATAACATACCCTGAGGAATATGTTTCCGGACTAAAAAGAAAGGGCAAAACTCAGTCATTGTGTTCATTGATGTGTGCACCTTTACACACATATAATAAAATTTTATAACGAACATTATGAGAAATTTACCACATTATTACAGAATTTTTTTTATTTAATGTGACATTTTATAGTTAAAATGATTGATTTATTTATTGACAGATTAATCGAAACTGATATTAAATCTATGAACATATTGCAACATACGAATTCGTGTCATTCACGACGATCGTCAGACACCAGTCAAATATCCGATTCTCTGTCGCAACATAATAGCGAATGTAATGACTTTGAAGCCATAGCTAAAGATTCATGGCAATTATGGGGTCAGTTAATCAGTGACTGGAGCAATCAGTACAAAAAGAAAATCAATACGATTACGGTAAATTAAGAAATGTCACAATTAAATAAGCATTTTATTTTATTATTTTATTGACTTTTATTTCAGGAATTAGTAAGAAAAGGTATACCTCAGCATTTGCGGGGTATGGTATGGCAATTACTGTGCAATGCTCAAAATTGCTCCGTCCGTGAACATTATGCCGAATATTTACGTCAATCATCACCGTGCGAAAAAGTGATAAAACGTGATATCGCACGGACATATCCCGAACACGAATTCTTTCGGGACAAAGGGAGTCCGGGTCAAGAGGGACTATTCAATGTCATGAAAGCATATTCTATCTTTGATAGTGAAGTTGGCTATTGCCAGGGAAGTGCCTTTCTCGTCGGAGTCTTACTATTAAATATGCCTGAAGAAGACGCCTTCGCTGTCTTTATACGACTTATGCAGGACTATCGTCTCAGAGAAATGTATAAACCGACTATGGCCGAACTCGGACTATGCATTTACCAATTGGAATGCATGGTTCAGGTATGGTGTCACTCTAACTATTCACTTAATATGAGCAAATTAAATGCTGTAATATTACAATATACTGTAATTTAAGGCAATAAAAGAGCGAAATTAAATTATTGCGTAATTTAGAAAATCAATTTAATGTTAGTGCGTGTGTTTAACGCAAATATATATATATATATATATAT
>JAQIXB010001209.1:0-11642 GCA_034697405.1 Mesoplophora pulchra
ATGCTAAAGAGTGTCCGCGTCCGTTTAAGAGAGGGTCCGCTTAAGAGAGGTTCACCCTAATGTTAAGTCTATGGGAGAATTCGTGCAACAGTATAGCTGTCCGCTTAAAGGAGGGGTCCGCTTAAGAGAGGTGTCCGTTATTGGAGGTTTCAGTGTATATATATTTATTAAAATAAAAAAATGTGAATAAATTATATGACACAATGAATGACTTTTAATGATTCATTACGCACATGTTCCGGCGTTAAATATTTCAATTTTATGCTTTTTCACAATGTTATTATTAGAGACGATAGAATTCGGCTTTAATGTTATCTCAAAAATCGGGAATTTAAATATTTTTTATATGACATTAAAACAGAGCATTTTAAATGTATTGTGACGAATTTCTTATTTTTGTATTTTTCAATTTTGGTTTATTTTAGTTAATTTTCCAATTATCCAATTTCCACTCAAATATTTATTTACCATTATTTTTAAAATTAATTTTTATAAAAAAAATTTTTTAAAAATAAATTATTTTTAAAAATTTAAGTCATTTTTTACGGTCACTTTTTAAGACAAAATGCACGTTCAAATTTGTAACTTTTGTAGCACCGAATTTTATTTTCTTTAATTATTATATTTATTATATATTTATATTATTAACTGTCACATGAAATTTATATAAAGGTTGAAATTAGCATTTTAAAAGCATATGAATCAAATAAAAATATAATGAAATTCTAAATGATTTTTAATTTGAATATACACGTATGGAGGATATTTTTAAAATTTAATATATTAAAAGATTTTAACATTAAAAAACATATTAAAAAATAAAATGTTAACATAATATTGGATTTAGTTATAGATAAATATAATCTTTTTATTCTTTTCGGCGAAATGATCATTCGGCGAAACGTCTTCGGCGAAATGAATGCCCATACAGAGCAATATTGTCATGGGTATACCGATATTTCCGCGCAAATCATTTCACGTACCGTGGTCCCAAATTCACTCCCATAGAGTGGCTACCGATTACTTAACGGGCGTGACGTAATAAATTAATGTTTCGTGTATGGTATGTACACAAATAATGTTTGTTATTAAGAATAAATATTAAAAAAGTTATTTTATTAATCATATGTTATTTTATGCTGTCATTACTATTTTATCATTTAGTATTAGTATTGTATATGTTATTTCTTTATATAGATTTGGTTAGGTTAGGTTAGGTCTACGGGGAAACTATGGTTAGGTCAAAAAAGAAAGAATAAAATCAGTAAAACTGTAAATATTTATACAGAGCAATACTGTCATGTATAACTATGCCAATGTGAAGGGAAAGGCGCAGTCTCTATTATTACTTAATGTTTTTAATATTTATGTATAATAACAAACATTATTTTTATACATACCGTACATTAAACAGCGATT
Organism: Mesoplophora pulchra; assembly: GCA_034697405.1. Lineage (NCBI taxonomy): Eukaryota > Metazoa > Arthropoda > Arachnida > Sarcoptiformes > Mesoplophoridae > Mesoplophora > Mesoplophora pulchra. Next base: position 1,420 of record JAQIXB010001209.1, read on the forward strand.
GCTTACGTCACGCCCGTTAAGTAATCGGAAGCCAATTTTCGAGATAAACTCACGTTACTATACCCTATAAATCTATATAACTCCAATGGTGAAATACTCCCATTCCTTATCTCATATACTAAACTACTGCCTTAATAATGCGGGCTTTTGCGGAAAAAAGTAAATTTATTTAATAAATTTGCTTTTTTTGGTTCAAAATTTTGCTTATAATTTACATCTCTAATAATAATTAATACCGTTTTATCTGACATAAGAGGTCATTTGCATAAAAATGGCTGTTTTAAGACTTTTTCAATGTTTTAATCAATTTATATAAAACAAATATTGATGTTTTAGTCATATTTCAACGTAATTTTTAAATTTTTTAATAGAAATGGATTTTTAATTAAAATAATTTTTTTTTGCAAAGATTAAATTTTTGAAAATTATTTTCCCGATTAATTATACATCACATGGCATTGTGTGATACATCACTGAATTCAGAATTAAGAGTACTATTCTATGGTACAATAATATTTCAGAAAAGAATAGGATTTTTAAAGAATAGAGAAATTTGAGCCTGAGCCTGAGCCTAGGCTCAATAGGCTCAATTTTTGAAGGTGCTGAGCCTCCAGGCTCAGGCTCGATACTATTGAGCCTCTTGAGCCTGAAAAATATAAAATTTGAGAATAAAAATAAAGTAATGTATAATTTTCATTTTATAATTTAATGAATCAAATAACAGAATATGAAATGTAATTTCATATTTATGTATTGTAACTTTTAAATGTATATAATAAACATAAATAGTATAAAGTAAATAAATATAAATCACTGTATATACCCATTTACCTTAATTTTAGCCTCAATTTTATAACACATGTTTTAATATAAAACATATTTATACAGTAAATTTTACTATTTATGTCATTAACACGCCCCTTTGTTAGTACATGTTTGTGTCGGGTATGCAATCACCATGGTGACATTAATAGTAAAATTTACTGTATACATATTACAAACACAAATACATATTATAAACTAAAGTGCTCATTTTATTTGCATATTTTCTAATCATATTTAAAATATGCCCATTTAAAGCTATAAGAAAAGTCAAAATCGAAGTAAAAGGGTACATTAGAAAATTAAAAGTTAAAATATCATTTATTGTAAAATATAATGCAAACAAAAAATGAAGTGATTGCATAATATTTTATAGTTCAGGCTCAAGGCTCAGGCTCATACCCAAAATTAGAGGCTCAGGCTCTGGGGTCAAAATTGAGGCTCAGGCTCAGATGCCGGAAATTTTGTGCCTAGGCTCACCAGGCTCAGGCTCGGGATATTTGAGCCTATTCTATTCATTAAGGATTTTGATATCCGTGCCATAGGATATCAAAATCATATGGAACGGATATTAAAATCCCCTGAAATTTTAATTTTTTTTTTAAAAATGTAATTTTGGGGGTGGTGTCACGTAGTTTTTTATATGTTATACATATAATGATGATGTTTCAGCCCTAAAAATATTTGACCTCTAAAATGTCCGGAACATTTTCAAAAAAATTGTTGAAAACGTTTAGCCCTTTAAAATTTATAAAAATAATGATTTTAAATTTTTAAAAAAATGTCTGAATATAACATAATTTTATCAATTTTTAGCCGTCATTATTTAATTTTTATCATTTATAATTTTCTTAAAAAAAAATTCCAAAATTTAAAAATTGAAAATTAATTCAAACACCATCTTTAGTGATAAAAGAATTTCGTTTTGACATTTATTACCCCTGACCTATGCCCTATCAATATCCGTTTACCGCTAAGCGATTCTATAATCGGGAAAATTATACATTACTCTATGAAGGAGTTAGTATCGTTCTTTAATAAATACTTTAATAATAATAATTATTAATAAATACTTTTAAATAAATAATTAAGAATTACGAATTTAAATGATTTATTTTTTAATCTTTTTATTTAATTTTTTTAATGTTAATGTTATGCTAAAATAAATGTATATTAATTCATTTAAAAATTTAAAATAAAATTTAATTTTAATTTTAAAATTATGAAATAAATGGATTAATGCATATTAACCGTATTATATGTACATAGGGGTCCAATAGCACGAAATTAGAGGGGGTCTTATAAAGTGAGGTTAAAGGGGGTTATAATGCCTCGATGTTTAAGACCCCTCAAATGGGCACTATTTTAATCTTAGAAAAATGATCACCCCTCACGATATAAGATCAGTGCTCTTATGTGAGGAACAACGGTACGAATAAATTAAATAAATGGAAAAAATTTACTTTTTTCAAAAATTTTAAATTTGTTTTTACCCTAAAGATTTGCTTTAAATTTAGATCTTTAATCAGGTAAAAAGACGTTTGTTCGAAATCCCTTTGTTCGTGGGTAAAGATGGAAATGGTTAACCTAAAATACGGTTAAACCGTTAACTGACCGAACTTCGGGCAGTTTTGGTTTTAAAAGAAAAATTTTCGTTACAATTTTTGGGAAAAATATCCATCTTTAGTTATGAGGATGTTATCAAAAATTTTATCTTATATTTAATCGGACTTTTGGTCAAATTTTATTTTGTTTATATACCGTTTTGTCGAAGAGATAATAGAGACAATTAAAATATTAAATTTATATTAAAATATAATACCCATTTACCTCACATTATTATCTATAAAAATAAGAATAAATTTATATAAAACACAAAATTAATTTAAATAAAAATACATTAGAACCTCTGTAAGGCGAAACCTCTATAAGGCGAATTCCTCCTTAAGGCGAACTTAAATCCTGGGCCCAACACAGTTCGCCTTACAGAGGTTTTACTGTATTACAAATTATAAATTATTAATTTATAGAATTGGGATCATTGTATTGTAAAAGTGCATTTTACAAATGAATATATGCACATTTTTGTTAATGCGTATTTTACTTTAATAATGTTATCGAAACATTAAAAAGATAAACGGATTAATTTTCCACGAAACGTCTATTTCTACACTATTTCGACCAAAGGGCTTTTAACCAAACATTCCCTAACCATTTATTCTTTACTAATTTTCAATATAAAAATTCATTTTTAAATATATTTAAATATAATATTTAAATTATCCGGAAATTTCAATAATTTATTTCTTTATAATTTTTTAGTTTTTAAAAATTTATAATTTATATTAAACTGTTATTTATAAATATATTTTTAATATTTTTAAAATGAGATAATAATAATAAAATAAATTTTTATTCAAATTTTATTTATAAAATCTTTTTAAATGTATTTAAAGACATTTTAATTACATTTTTAATGTAAATCAGAAGGTTTTCTTAATTATTATATATATACATATTATGTATATATATATATGGATATGGATATATGTATATTATTAAATAAATAAAAGAAACTTTTTTAGCATAATTACTTTTACGAACTTAATAATGATAATTACAATTTTATTCTAACTATAGTTATATTATACAATTTCGAAACATAAATGGTGTTAATATAATTAATGAGTTTTTTATGATTTTTATGTTCCATTTTTGTTAACTATTTTTTGACTAAACTTTGTTATACGCATTATATTATGCATTTTATAATTTTTGATTTTAGAAATTTATATATAATTTAAATATCAATCGATTTATTTTATTTAAAATTTATTAAAAAATTAAAAATTATTTATTATGAATTATTTATTAAAATAAAAATATATCAAAATTTTATTTAATTAATTAATATTTAAATATAAAATTTAATTCATAAAAATGTTTTATAATAATGTCAATTTTTAAAGTGACTATAGCCTTGAAAAGTATAACATCTCTCAATACATTATTATTATAAATTATGATTAAATTTTCTAAATTACTTATGAATAACATCCTCATTTTAAAGTCATTTCAAAATCATTTTAAAATTTTCACATTAAATTATGAAAAATCATTTACTTAAAAACCAGTTATTGATGCATTATGTGAATGTCTGAAATCATTGCATATATAAAATTAATTATAATTCAAAAGAACACATATTAACTAAAACCAACTAATATCTGATATAAGATACAGACGGTTTATGGTGGAATTTGTTCCTATTGAAGAGGGTATTTACGCATCAATGGTATGTAAATAGTAAAATGTTCAAACAAAAGATAGTATATTTAGAATTTAGATTCTTTTCATTATACGATAGTATATGTTCACTATGATTATGCGATGTTAATAATGATGAAAATAAAATTACTTTAAAAGTGCTTTTCTTTCATTTCTTTTCTATAAATTAAAGTATTTGTTTTTGTGATTCACATTTAAGAGACTAATAAATAATTGATCATAATTGTATAATGTGATTCTGCATATTTTAATAAAACAATTTATGCACAATTAAAGGTCACCTCTGTACTATTAAAGTGCTAATGCTTAAATGAGCTTTATCTTTCACTGCATGTTCCATCATGATTTTCTATGACGTTTTGAATTATATTATCACATAATTAATGCCTTTCACAGGTAAACTCAACTAATGTATTTTACGCTTTAATAATCTTCATTTTTACTCTTTTCAATATACACCCATGTGAACACCAATAGTAAAAAGTGCCTTTTCTGTGCGGGTGTTTAATTATATTGATATTTTAAGTATTCTTAAATTAGTGTCATTAATACATGAAAACATATATGGATACTGAAGGGGTATGGCAGGAGCTTATCCCTTCGGGAATGCAATCACCATCCAGTGACGTACATATAGAGCCCGAAACTCCGAATTCGACATTTTCGACTGAACACGGAAAAAAGTTCATGTTTAAAGTAAAAGGACCGCAAAACCTTCAAAATCTTCAGGTCCAAAACCAATTAACATGTTCTTCTAAATACAGCACTGTCACTGGCGATGGTGCTCTTACACCTGTGTATAGGACCATAAATAGCATGAAACAGACGAAGATATTTCCCGGACGCATAAGGAAAAGAGTGGTCCTAAAGAATGGAAATGTTAATCTATGCAAAGAGCGTGTTCATAAGAGAAGTCAGAGGTATTTACAGGATATGTTTACGACGATGGTGGACATTCAGTGGCGCTGGAATTTGCTAGTATTTGCAATGGGATTCATATTAAGTTGGTTGGGCTTTGCAGTCATTTGGTGGTTAATATGCTTTGCTCATGGCGATTTTGAACATATCGACGAAGAAAATTGGAGTCCGTGCGTTATAAACGTAAAGTCATTCACATCGGCATTTCTCTTTTCCATTGAAACACAACACACCATCGGATACGGATCTCGATATACGAACGAAGAATGTCCTGAGGCTATATTCATCATGTGCATTCAGTCTGTTACTGGTGTAATGATCCAGTGTTTAATGGTGGGCTTTGTTTTTGCGAAATTATCACGGCCCCAAAAACGATCACAGACACTCATGTTCAGCCGCAATGCCATTGTATGTTTAAGGGATGGGAAACTCTGCCTCATGTTTAGGATCGGTATGAACTCTTTTCTCACCATTCTTATATCTCTAAATATTTTATATATTTTATCATTTCCTATTTTTTTATTATCTTTTTATTCACTTAATTTATTATATAACATAAATAATGATAAAATTCTATAAAAAGTAAAAAAAATATTTAATTAAAATTACAAAACATTCGTAAAAATTGTCATATTTAATGCAAAATTAAGATTATTCGTGTAATAGTCATAGTTATATTAAAAAACTCCATAAGATAAATGAGGGGTAAAGTTTTATTTTCATAAATGCAGTATGTAATAAGCAGAGATGGGAATATCGCGAAACTCCGCATTATGAAACTTAACTGAATGATTATGAAATAACACGATATAAACCGAAATTTCAACATTTTAAAATAATTCTTTATGCTTTTTCTATAAATAACACAGAGCAATCTCATAACAATACATGTGCCCAATTCAAGTGCAAAATATTACTTAAATTATTTCCACTGAATGTAACTTATTTTAATCATTCGTTTTAAACTTAAGTTATCAGAGGTGGGATTATTGCGGAAACTCCGCATTACGAATTGTAACTGAATCGTGCGGAAACTAAATAATGTGCACGAATAAAGTAATAGTGACTCTAAATATACATTAACCTCTCTAAACCGGAATCATCCCTAAGACGGATGTTTGGTCCGGTTCTAAATTCACTCCCATAGAGTTAACATTAGGAGGAACCCCTCTAAGACGGAAACGGACACCTTTTCCCTAAACACATATAATAAATAGAACCTCCGAACGGACATGTGTATTTTAATTTTTTTAAAAAAAATATGTGCTTTAATGACATAATATTGACATTTAAAATTAAAATATTTATTAAATTAATTAATTAATTAATAAAATAATAATTTAATATATAAGTTTGCAAAAAATGTTAATGATTTAAATGCATGTACACTATGTACGATTATCTGGCCTCATCAATGCTTAGAATATTGCGTTTTGCTTATGTTTGTATGCTTAACATATGCACATATGCGCATTATTCTGCGCATTGATGCGGTCAGATAATCGTACATAGTGTATATGGAAATCCATATATATGTAAATGCTATGTTTATGGCAAATGAATTATTTGATATTATTATTTATAAAAATTATTAAAAGTATTTTCAAAGTTATAATATGAGTAAAAAGATATTCCTAATTTAATCATTTATAATCTTTTCGACCAAAAGGCATATAAACAAAAATTTATTTTACCATAAGTCCCAATACCATGTATATACTAATACTGTATTTAAAGTGTAATAAAATTATTTTATTAAAAATACTCGTACAGGTGTTGGATATTAAAAAGTTAAATTCTATTATTTATTTTACATATAAATAAATATGTTATCTAAAAGCACTTTAATCAGAAACATTCATGATATTTATAAATATCATACTCTAATTAACCGTCCGTGAGTCCGCAGTCATAAATAATGCATATGCACAATAAATTCTCATTAAATGTGATGTTTTATCATTTATTAAATATGTTTATGCATAATAAATAATAAATTACAATAAAAAGCGCATAATATAATGAGAATTTATGTACATTTTCATATTTTGGCTCTATTTATATTCATTGTGTATACAATGATCAAATATAATAATGTAAATAGGATCATGGTCTCATATATAGCCTATGGACGTAAAAAATGTTTTTATTGAATTTTAGGTGATGTTAGGAATCGTTCCCATATAATTGGAGCGTCCATCAGAGCACAATTAATAAATCGTAAAGTGACGAATGAGGGTGAAGTGATACCATATTATCATACGCACATTGATGTGAAATTTGATAATAGCGATGAAAATATATTGCTCATTTGGCCCGTGACAATAGTTCATGAAATCGATGAAAAAAGTGCTTTTTACAATGTAAGTAACAATTTAAGTGATAATATATGTAAAATTAGCACATGATATTAATATTTATGTATATAATTCAAGGGTTTGAATTAATATTTGAATTAATCATTTCAATTGAAAGTACATTATCAATTGGGTCAATGAAAGTAATTGTTTTGATGTTATAATAGATGAGTGTCGACGAAATGACACGGGAGAAGTTTGAAATCGTAGTAATATTGGAGGGCACTATAGAATCCACAGGTCAGTCAATTCAGGCGCGATCCTCATATTTACCTTCAGAAGTATTATGGGGTCATCGCTTTGAACAGCTCGTGTCTTATCGCAGAGAAACAGGAGAATACAGAGTCGATTATGGAAAGTTTAATAACACCTATGAAATCGATACCCCCGTTTGTAGTGCAAAGGATTACTATGAATTTCACAAATATGTTAAGAATCAACAAACACATGTCGATAAAAGCAACTCTCTTAACGTACCATACCCTATCCCTATCACTAACAATGATGATACTAAAGTCAGCTCTTCAGACAGTGGAATCAGCGCCAATGGATACCCGACCATTATTAAAGGAAAAACGACATCTTTTACCGTTAACAGAACGGAACAATAATTACTCATTTCATTTACAAATTACTAATGCATTAACAAATTCACAGTGAATATATTTTTAAATTCATTTTCATATAAACATTTTTAATCATTAAAATATTCATGTATATAATCATATAATAAAAAATTATAAAATTCGGATCTCTCATAAAGAACTGTGCATATTCAATAATCTAATATTACATTACAGTCGGGGCCATTTACTAAGAGATTAATTAGCATCATACTGTAAACTCTGAGAGTCATTCTTTTCTTAAATTGTTACATATGTAATGGTGAATTCGTCATTTTCGTCATAAATTTATAGATAAAATGCAATCGTTTGTAATTTGAGCATTATATTTGCGATTAAAATGGAGATTAATGAATGAAATGCTCACATCGAAAGGCGATTAAAATATGTGTCAAAAGAATCGATTTCTTTTTTCATATCATTGATCCTCTTTTTGAGTGATTCTTCATTTGGATCGAAATCGAACTCTTTAATTCGTGTGTTAACTATGGTGAGTTTATCTTTTAACAGTGAAATGCTTTCATTTATGGCATTAAATGATGGTTCAGTGATGGAAGAGGCGAATCCCATTTTATTCAAATCCTTTTCTTTCGTTTTATTTAACGCATGATATTCATTGAATTTCGAATCATAAAACGTGATTTTAGTGTTAAAAACAGAAGCAAATGTCGAATCGTGTTTCATGTGCACATTGCAATTTTCCCATTCATTTCTCATTTCATTTAAACATTCGTTTAATTCTTTAATGCTCTTTTCTAATGAATCATTTAATTCGTTTCTTTCGATCGTTTCCGATATTTTTATTATGATTTTTGACACTGAAATGCGCAGATCATCATCAGATGAATGAATGGGATTGAATCCGATTAAAAGGAATATCTGAGCCAAAATATTCAAATATTTTATTATATCATCACTTTCATTACAATCAAATTCATCGGCATTCACATTTTCTGTGTTTTTTAACAAAAATTTCATTTTCGAATCACTTTTGTCTTTTAATATAAATGACTTTAAAATGTCCGCATTTTCCATTTTATCGCACATAAAATATTAACATAAAAATGAATTTATATATTTATATGTTAAATGATAATTATTTTTTAAAAATATTCAATCGCATTATGTATTATTTACATAAAAATGCGCGGTTCAATTGCGTCACATCATGTGACTCACATGAATGTCGCATACTCTCACAGTACTGTATATTATTGCAACATTGGGACAGGGCGTTTCTACGAATGTCGTCCTATCAAAATTTATATTTTTTTATACTTTTGACAATTCTAAAGTATTTAGATTTCGACACTCTGCACATTTATTTGTGCATTAAAATTTAATATCAGTCATAAATTTTATTAAAATTAGCGGCTGATATTACCGATTCACCGAAATGCTCATTTTGATACTCACGGCCAAAGCCCCTATGAGGATACGGCACAGCGATTCGATTGTTAATTCGTTTTTTAAATATAACTTTCAATACATTACGTTTTACTTTTTAGACTCTTATACCATGGGGAAAGCGGTAAAAGGACATTTGATGGTGGGGATGTATGATCAAAAAATGTTATTTTAATCGGGACTTTTATGGTCAAAAATTTTTGTGATGTTTGATCGATAGATTATAGAGGGGATTAAAACATTTATATTAAAATATAATACCATTTTACCACACATAAAAATTAATATTTATATAAAATAAGTACAGTAAAACCTCTGTAATGTGAACAGTCTCGGGCCCAGGATTTCAGTTCGCCTTATAGAGGTTCCTATGTAAAGCATGGTAAAAAAGTTAACTTTTTATATAATGTTTAGTATGTTGTATTATGTTATTATTTAACCGTATTTTATGATTAAAATTTCTATCATTTTTTATTCATTTTTTATTAAAATTTTTCAATTTTTAATCACTTTTACGGAATGTATATATTAGTACATAGTAAAACTGTATATAGTAAAACAGAAACTTTTTCATTAAATATATGAACGCATATTTTAACTAAAGTTTTTAGTTAATATAATTAAATTAATTAATACCTAAATATTTTATATATTAATATTTAAATTAATATTTACCCTAAAGTCCCGTAGATAACCCGCGGGTTATCTAATAAATTTAGAGGACTTTGAAGAAAATTAGAGGGTGCGGGTTATCTATAGGGTGCGGGTTATACAGTATAATGAAAAGTAAAAATTATTGAATGAAATT
>JAQIXB010001210.1:0-11632 GCA_034697405.1 Mesoplophora pulchra
AGCATATTATATACTTATAATTTAAATTTATTTATGTTAATTGTGTATTAATTGTACATTAATGTTTATAAAGTTTTATATTTAATAAAAAAATAAACATTTATACAGTTTTATAATCATTTTAAGTTTTTAATTTTATAATTTTTTTTTAATTTTGTAAATTATTTATTTCATAATACAAATGTTACGTAATAATGTTTTATAAAAATGTGTATATACATATGTGTATTGTTAATTCTCTTTAAATAATTGGATAATTCACAATGAACATTTTTAAAGAAATTATTTTATAATATTCCGGTGCTTTTAATTAATTTAAGAATTAATTTAATATAAATATGAGTGTAGAAATGAGTAACGTTTGTTTAGCCTTTGGTTGTTCTTTTGCAGGTATATGCTGCAATAATCTTAATCATATTCAAGGATCTTAATATGCGTATACCATAATTTTTGAGCGGAAATGAGTTTCTCATATAAAATATAATTTTTAAACATTTTAAGGATTATTCTGAAGGCTTTAGTTTGCATGAGATAATGTTATATTCAATAATACAAATAATGAAATTTTACTTAATTTTTAATTTCATATTTTTGCTAATAATAGTTTATGCAAAAGTTAATGGTCAAACATCAAAAACTGATGTAAAAGTGAATAAAGTTAATAATGTGGGCACAGGAACTATAAACAATAATGGAGCTAATAATGGAAACAGTAATCCATCGTCCGGATATAATCGGGGATATGTGTATAATTCTGGAATTCGTCCGTACACCACGGGATACACGTATTTCCAACCGTTTGGAGATTCTGCGGCCCTTCAAAATAATCAGGAAAATAATGAAAATGAAAATGAAAATGAACACGAAAATAACGGTGCGGTCCAAAACAACAACGGACACGTTCAAAATGTAAACTCTCCCAATGGCTTTTCTCCGGGAATTCCCATTTTCCAAATTCCCAATCAAAAGGTCAAAAATCCTAAGTCTGCAAATAATTTTAATCCGCCACTAAATTATCAACAGTTTCCAATAAATAATGTTCCGATAAATAATATTCCTGTAAATTTTGGAAATAATCAACAATTTCCAATTAACAATGCCGGACAACAGCCGAATCAAAACATTCCTCCCCCAGAATTTAATCCCGAAGAATATGGAATTCCGTCGGGAAATAGCGACTTTGGATTGGGCGGTCTGCAGGGGTCTAATAATGACTTTGGTCTGAGTTCAAATAACGAAAATGACTTCGGTTTGGGACGGAGCGGGGGTTTAGGGGGAAACTCCTTTAATTTAGGGAATAATGGGAATAACAATTTTGGATTTGGAAACCCCTCTGATTATGGATTTCCACAATCATCAGGTAATAACTTTGGTCTTCCGTCTGATTCTGGATCAGGATTTTCATTCCCAAATTCTAATGGTGACAGTTTTGGAGTGAATGACGATAATGGGGGTGATAATGCATTTGGTAATTCAAATGATTTCGGTATTAACTTAAATAATGATGATACTTTAGGGGGTGGCGGCGGAGGCAATGACTTTAACATCGGAGGATCTGATTTCGGACTATGATTTGAATAATTTTTCGAAATTATAAATTAACATATAAAATATTCAAAATTACATCGATGACATGTTAATTATTTTCATTCATAATTTATTCATTTAAAATATTTAAAATTTCATATTTAAATATATTAAATAATATATAAAATATATATTTATAAAATCCTCACATTAATATTTAATGTATATATGTTTTAAAGCATATGTTTGTTTATTTGTTATATATTAATATTTAAATTTAATTAATCATTTGTAAGTTATTATTTAGCATTTAATAAAATATTTAATCATACTCAATGTACACCCAAATTACAGTGAAAATTTTTTAGTTTCGAATGTCGAACATCGACAATATTTTTATTCATTATACATATACAGTATTTTGATGATTTTATGTCCCTCAGCTGATTGCACACGCAGCATAAGCAGTACTAACAAAGGGTAGTATTAATAGTACTAACACAGGGGCATGGCATGGACATAATATCGTCCAAATATTGTACATTCATACGCGGTCTTTTAAACTGCGTTTTGGGCATGTGTATGTGCAATTTTATAATTTGAATGTTAAGGTACTTTACTGTATATTATTGGAAAATTATTATTGTTATTATAATAGTCTTATTTATAGCTATATATTAATATATATAGTTATATACAGTATTTTGTGAATTATATTTAAAAAACAGAATATCCCATAAAAGATATATTGGAAGTGAAGTCACGTGATAGAATATAACATATTAAAACAGTGTAATTTAAATTACACTTAATAGAAATGTTGCAAGAGCTTTTTTGTAGTTAATTTGTGCAAATGTGATATGTGTGCTATGCGCAGTGATATTACTGTATTCAGCTACAAAAAGCTCTTACAATTTTTCCACTGTTTATGTTTATGTAATAAAAATAGAATAAAACTCCGGAACAATCAAATCAATAAAACATTTCAAATAAAATATAGTTGACTCTGTTATTATAATTATATACTAGTAGAAAACCTAACCGATTCGCATTGAATTCCTATTTTTTGCCTAATTTATATTTATTTTCAAAATTTTAAATTTTTATTATAAATAATATATTAATTTTATTGTTATGTAAAATTTAATTTTAAAATTAAATTATATAACAATATAATTTAAAATCGTATTAAATACAATAATGGCAATTAATGCTAAATATAGTGTATATATATTTAAAAATTTCCTTAGTATTATTTTTAACAAAAATATACTAAGGGGGGAGAGTAAAGGTAATTTATAAAATTCAAAAGCTCGAATTTTGTGCATATTAAATGTGTAAAAAATAAGAAAAAATCGACTCATATTAACTGAAAGAAGTATTACCAAAAACTATTAAATTTCGTAATATTTTAAAATTTAATCATTTTTTATAAATAAAATCATATTTTAATCATAATTTTAAAGTTCCTTTTTTTGCCATTTTTTTGTTAATTTTTTCACTTTTTTATAACTTTTTTGGTAAAGTTTTGCACCGCAAATGGATTAGTTTGGTTATACCTAATACTCTATGTGCCACTATAAAGGCTGTGGAATGTGCAGAATAATGCGCATATGTACATGTTACAAATATAAACATAAAACACATATAAATAGAAATTTTTGTATTAAAAAAATATTTTGATATAAAACTATTTCATGTTTAAAATAAAAACATAATAAAAATATAATTTAAAATGTTTAATTATTAATTAATAAATAATTTTAAAAGTTTTTACATATATTTAATGCTATGCTTAACATATGCACATATGCGTATTATTCTGCGCATTCTACAGCCTTTATAGTGGCACATAGAGTATTATACAATATGTACATTCAATTAACTTATATTATTTATTCCTATACTATTGGCATAATTTATAATTATTTAGTTTAATAATTTTGTCGTTTATAAATAATAAATTTTTAAAAAAAATTTGTGATTAAAATTAATTAATATTTTTAATTATATTTTAATTCATTTTCCACTAAAATGATTTCGTTATTTTTATTTACATCGTTAATAATATGCAAAAATGTTAAATATTTATAAATTTAAATACATTTAAATAATTGCGCATTTTAAATCCTTATCCTATTTATTAAATTCAAGGACTATGGCTACTAAAGTATATTAAAGTATACTAAAGTGTACTAAAGTATACTATAGTCAATATACAATGTGTGTAAAATGTTTAAATGACATAATGCGAATGAATGACCATTATATGCGACACAAATAATTATAACGGAAATATGTTGAATATGAATTACGAATTTAAAATATGCATTTTCTTATCATAGAAAATTTATTTCAATGGATATGCATATCAATAGTTTATATCTATAGTTATGTATAGATATAGTTATGTTTAATATATGCATAAAAAGTTCTTAATTCAGTTATGGATACAGAAAAAATTCTCAATTATTGGGTATTAATATAATTTTTTATTAAATTTATTTTTATTTAAAAATTTTATTTAAAATCTCTAAAATTATTACTTTAAATATAGTTAATGACGACGTTATTGTTAATGATGAATATGTTTATATGTGATGCGTATTTTGGTATCACCGGATTCAGAAAGAATATTACCATCTTTATGCGTGTCGACACTACGAATTACACGTATTTTGATCCTAATTAATTCTCATTAATTATTCGTTCTTAAATATGTAATAAATTTTTATTTTTGAATTTTCTCACATTTTAAAGATAATTTCTTATAATAATTATAAATTTTGAATTATAAATTTTAAATCCATTAATGCTATGGATTCTAAATTAAATGCATTATTTTATTTTTTAAATTTTAAACTTTTAATGTCTTTTAAATTTTAAATTTTTTAAATTTTTTAAATGTAAAAAATTATGAAATAACAGTACGTCTTCGATTGTTTCTGAGTCTATTCTGATATACTTTCCGACGCTGAAACCGCCGTGCATTTAATCGCGCATCTTCAGCATCATCGGGCGGCGCTGATGATAGCGTATTATCATCTAAATTTTATTAAAAAAGTTTATTTACAATGATTTAGTAAATATTAGTTTTTTATATTATAAATAATTTTTAATTTTAAAATATTAAATTACTCATATTTGTGACTCCACGATTTTGGACTCTGACAATTACTATTACCGGACGCTGAATCCCATAGAAAAATGGTGATTTTTTCATTTCACAGCTGTCATTTGTCTGTAAATTTTTAATGATCGTATTATTATCGCATTTTATATTTTGAATCATAAATATTATTAAATTAAATTTAATATAAAATTTAATTAACTTTTTTATCATATTCATCATGACCATTCTTTTGCTATAATGATAAAAAAGTATAGATATGTATATAATGTATATCTATATTACAGCTAAGGAATTAACTGAGAGAATAAATTGGATGCAATTTGCTCATGGTATTTAAATGAATTGCATATGAAAGCGCAAATTAAACTGTAATTTGCACTTTTGATTCTTTCCTTTGCTATAAATATGCATATATTTATTGCATATGAATAAACGTAATGAATTAAAATCGTAAATAATCATAATTATGACATTAATGTGATAATGAAATTCATTTCAATATTAAAATATAGGATATCATCGCATGAAAATTTCATATTCAAAATTTATTCATCTGTCATTTGATCATTTTTATGAAAAAAGATATGTTTACATTTTCAAAATTTATTATTTATAAATTGTGTCATAATTCTTTTATTATTTTATACATAAATAAATATGTGTATAATAAAATATGAATGAATAAATAAAAATTATAAATTTTCAATTTATTTTATTAAATAATATGATAAATTAATTTAATATTTATAAATATGAATCACAATAATTTATAATTAATTTATAATAAAATTTTGGTTAAAATTCAAATGATAATTAACGAAATTATTTAATAAATTTTATAATTAAATATTATATTTATAAAACGGTCAATGATAATGACAAAAGTCGGTCAATGGCATTGTTGTTAATGGCATTGTACTTTTTTTAACGGAAATATTAAACATTTAAATATAAAACATATAAATTTAAAATTTCAAAGATTTAAACATTAATATATTATTTACATTATTATTTTAATGAATTATTAAATGTATCATCGGATTTTTCTGTATCATGAGATAATGATATCGTATCATATTTATTTAATTCATTTTTAATGTTTAATAAATCATCATCCATTTTATCACCGGAAATTTCTAATTTTTTAATTTTATGATTTAATATTTCGATATTTTCTGAATATTCCTGAATTAACAGCATTTTCTTTAACTGACGGTACCTCTGTAATGCGCTATGCGATGCCATTATCGTTAATAACAATAATACGATTGAAATGAATGCACATATTCGCGTTAAACGCCTCTTCCGTAATGCAATATTCGCGGATCCCCATTCTAAGCTCATCCCAAAACAATTATTAACCGATGACATTCTCCGCGTTTTTATATTAAATATGACCCTTTAATATCATTCATCATTTTTATATCATACAATTTTTTCATTTATAATTTCATGAAAAATGTAAACAAACATTTGACACATGATTTTTTAAAATGTATTTTCACAATAAAGAGATGGCATTATTATCACAAAAATTATTAAATTATTATTATTATTATGGTGCGTCTATAAAAATACACCGTCACGTAATATTTTAACATCTTTTAAAAGAGTAAAGTGCATAAATGAGTAAAATTAATAACTATAAATTATAGTCTATAATAATGCCATATACAGTCGAACCTCTATAATAAGGAATCGATTGATGACGATGGACCCATCCACTTCTATAAAACGGAAATATTACGGATGTTTCCTTCTTATTGAGGTTACTATAATTAGTAACAAATTTTTCATAATTTAATATTAGATTATCAAAACACAGAGAACCTCTACAAAACGGAAACCTCTGGATTTGTGGTGCAACATTTTACCAAAAAAAAGGACAAAATCATGTGCAACAATTGAGATAAAATAGAAAAAAGGCAAATAAAAGGGAAAAATAGAAAAAAGGCAAATAAAAGGGAAAAAAGCAAAAAAAGAAGAGAAAGAAAAAAGGAAATTTTAAAATTATTTTATTTAAAATAATTTATTATTTATTCATTTAATTATATATTTTACTATATTTATGCATATACTAGTACTAGTATAAGAGCATATATTAATAATATTGAAATAATATAGAAATAATATATAAAACTTTAGACATTTTATATATTATTCCAATATATTAAGTATATTTATAAGTATTTTATGCGATCGTAAAATAAAAATGCAAATAAATTATTTATATATTTACATCATGGAAATATTATGTATATATATTATAAAAAATTAAATTAAATTAAAATTATGTTCATTCATTGAAAAATAATAGCAATGCCCGTATTTGAATTATGATAAATCACTGAATTTAACATTTAAACTTAAATTATATTTTAAAATTTAAAATATATAAACATATTATTGATTTTATAAAATAAATACCGTATTCCCGCGCAAACAGCGACATGTCGGGTATAAAGTGAATACTTCAACATACTGTTATCCCCGAGGTATACCGACCGGTGTAAGTGAGGTTAGGTTAGGTCAGGTTAGGAAAGTTTAGATTTAACCGATGAAGAAAATGATGAAGAAAATGATGAATAAATAGAAAGTGACGAAGAATTATCCTCATAATTAAACTATTATATCAATAATTTTAATATTTATTATAATAATAAATAATAATAATAATAATAATAATTTTTTATGAAATATTTATCGTAAATTAATTATTAATAATGCCTCACTTTATACCGACATGCCGCTGTTTGCGCGGGAATACGGTATGCATTTTTAAAAATATAAATTTGAGAATGATTGAAAATAGTTATTTTATTATTAATATATATATTTATATATATTTTATAAATATGAAACACAATTACAACAATTGATAAACGTGAATATACAAAATTATTTTTTAATGATGAAAATGGAATATCGATATTTTAGTGAATTTCTAAACATTGTAAATATCATATAAATTTATTTCAAAAAACGATTATACTTTTTTCCGAATTAACGTATAATAGATATTTCTACTATAGTATTATCTCTATTTATTTAAAATACAACAATACAATTCTAATCACCCTTTTACTTCACTTAAAGCATATACAATTATGTCGTGAGACTGCACACATTTATTATTTAATATTAAAGTATAAAATATAAAAAACTAAGAAATGGAAAATGCAATCATAGACTCATCGGCTCATTTATTGCGTGTGAATGTTTTTTGGAAAACGTTTTTAGTAAAAAGTTTATTAAATGTAATACTAAAGGTTCATTTTTTTATTGATTACACTGTACTTTATTACTAATATATTCAAAACAAAAATAAAGTTTTAGTGTACACTAAAACATGCACACTTTTATAGTTATAGTAATAACTAGAAATAACTGTAAAATGAAGTAAACTATAGTTAACTATAGTTATGCAAAGTTTTACTTTGCAATGAATGAGCATATATGCTTCTCTCATAATATATTGCTATGAAAGTAAAAGTGAAGTATAAGGGTATAAACAGATAGTACATGTATCAGTATTCAATAAATGTTAGGATATAACAATAAATTAGACATATTTTTAATGTCAAATTAATTTTTTTCACTTTTTGTGCATAAATAATAATTATAATTAAATTTATTGCATTTATTTTTTGTATAAATAATGTTATTAATATTATGAATTTTTTGTATATAATTAATAACACAATTTTAGTTATTATTAATTGTAAAAAATAAAAATACATAAAACTAAATCATTATATTTTTCCTCAATTATAATATGAAAATTAATTTGGCATATATTTTATAATATTATTTACTTTTATGTATTAAACAAATAACTATTAAAATGAATTTAGTTATATTTTTCTTTTGTATAAATAATGTATAACATTTAAATTTATGTATAAAATAATGATCACCATCACTGGAATTTATTATATAAATAAAAATTAAAATTTTCCTATAAATATGTTACAATGGACATTTAACTATTTTTTTAACATTTACAATTAATAGTTTCAAAAATTAACAATTATTTTAAAATATAATTTTTGCGTACAAAAAATAACAGAAATAAATTTAAAAAACGATAATTTAAAAATAAAAAATTAAATTAAAAAATTAAAAATTATATATCACTCCATAATATTAGGCCTTTCAATTGCATATGCGCCATTCCTTTATTATTCAATCATAAATCTGTGATTTTTTTATTTAATTGAAATTCATAATTTTCTGCGATATTTTCGGGTATGTTCATAATGACCTCTTCAACTTCAGGCGGAAGTTTCAAAACACACAGATCCGGAAATTCTATTAATAAATGCATTTTAAAATTCTGTTTTTTCCATTATTTAAGTATAGAGAATCAATAATATTCAAAATAACAATTGAAATATATTTCGAAATACAGTCGAACCTCCCTAAGACGGAATCGATTGGTATTAGGTATGTGTCCGTCTTAGAGAGGTACTTTCTACTATAGTGTATAAGTGAATTTGGAAGCGGACCAACTTTCCGTCTTAGAGAGGTTCGACTGTATATATAAATGTGCATATAATATTTATTTTATATATAAAATGAATAAAAATCAAATTAAATTAAATATTAATACAGTATATTTCATTATCTGTAAGGGACTGTGTACAGCGCCTGTGCTATGCGTAAGCAGGTGTTTGCAGGAAAGCTATACATAGTGTAAATAAACACAGTCACAGAAATGCATAACATATGCTTAGGCATAGGCGCTTGCACACAGTCCCTTAGATAATGAAATATACTGTATAAACAAAAAATATTTTATATAATAATTCCAAAATCTATATTTAATTATGTACAATAATTTTATTAATAATGTACAATTATAAAATTCATATGAATAAAGCAAAACATTAAAAGTGTAAAAAATATTAATAAAAAAGTTATTAAAATTGAATGTTCCAAAATATATTTACATATATTATAAAGTGTAATATACATGTATATTTAAATTAATATGTAATTAATTTAAGATAAAATTTTCATGAAAAAATTGAATTTAAAAGAATAAACATACCGAAACGTGAAAAAAAAGTCGGGGAAATTGGGAGTGAACTTTTTAGGTCTAAGCTCTCCAAATTGCGGCTCTCGATTTTTAGTTTAAGAACATTCTTCGGTCTTAGAGGTGCTGTCGACGATAGTATTGGGGTGCTCATTCGTCGTATACTATCGTATGATTCTTCAGGCATAAGAAAAGAAAATTTTTTCTTTGGTATTGTATTTGGTAATTCTGTTAATTCATCGTTTTCATGATCGGAATTATCATTATGATCGTTATTTGTTTCGGTATTAAATGTGCTTTCATTTTCCACTGATGGGGAATTCTTTTCATTTATTGTCGCATCTGATTCTACATTCATATTTACGGGCGAAACACTGAATCGCCCTTTTCTTACATTTACCTCATCCCATGATCCTAAACTGATACTCCGACCGACATATTTATGTCCTCTTAAATCGTAATTCGCATCTTTTGAATTATTTTGGCATATGTTAGAATTTACATGTGATTTAATTTGAATATCACTGTTATTATGCATTTGATTAGAATGTAAATTATGTTCATCTGAGTTATTATTTAATGGTGATGATGATTGATAGATTTTAGTGAATAAATATGGGGGTGAATGTAAATTTGTATCGTTATGTGCGTATAGTTCTTCTGTCATTATATCTTTTATTATATTAAAATCCTAAAAATCATATTATTAATATGAATTATATAATAATTATTAAAAGTGATAATACCCATTTCGTGTCAATATCAGTATTAATCGAAACGTTTTCATTTCTGAGGCAATATTCTTTAATTTCCGTATAAACATCGTCCATATTTTTAATATTTTCTTTTTCAGTGTCAATTTCCGAAAGTTTTAGTTCAATTAAACTATAATTATGTTTTAAAGAAAGTGAAAGTGCCATTAAACCGCTGATTAATATCTCATTTTCGCGTAAATCAATATGAAGTATCGTTTTACTTTCGGCGATATATTCAGCGATAGCGATAGCCCCTTTTTCATATGAAAATATTATTACATAATAATCAAATATTTTATGAGTATTAATATAAAGTGTAAAAACCTTCAATGAACGCCTTTATTTATCGGTTTCAATACATGAGAAATAATTTGAAGACGGTGTTTATTGAAAGTTTTACTGAATTATTTTTAATTATTAAATATTAATTTTTATTACAATATTATGTATTGTTCTTAACAAATCACATAATGTATGTTTATGAATAACTATTTTATAACAAACGGTATATGCATTGAATTATTTAAAAAAATTTTCGGAAAATTTACGCGCAAAATAACTATATGATGTTTGTTGAGATCAGATTACCACCATCATGATATATTTCTGTATATTACATGATGGTAGTTACTTCGAAATGATACGCAATGGAAATTAGCGAAAAGGTAAGCATCGATTATCATTTTTAAGCCTATAGTCTATACAGGGTCATCAAAAAATAAATAAACTATTAAGAACTTTATTAACTCCGAGTTTTTAACCAAAATATCGGGTTTGTTTTAAACTATACAAAAACTCTCCGTTTATTTGGTAAAACTTTTAATAATTTAGGACTAGCATAAATAACGTAAAAAGTAAATTATTTTTTTTACAATTTATTTATGATGTTAAGAAAAAATTCTAATTATTGCATTTTATAAAAAATCAATTTTTAAGTTTTTTATTTTAAAATAACATTTTTAATTCGCAATGCATTTCAACAATACATAAATTGTCATCTTAAAGATTATTAATTAGTTAACAATTTGTATATTATAAAAAACATAAACTTTAAATTTTTTTACATAATTTTTATAATAACTAGGTGAATACCCGTAAAATACCCGTCACGTCACGTGTTATATTTAAGTTTAATACATATGTTTAATGCATAAATGATGAGACGGTCAAAAGCTATTA
>JAQIXB010001211.1:0-11630 GCA_034697405.1 Mesoplophora pulchra
GTTTATTAGAAGTTTTAAGGTATTATTATATTTGAGTTATAATACGTGTTCCATTACCTGAGTAATTTTTTTATTTTTCTCTATGATTTGACTTAAGTCATAGTTACTTTTGCAACAATTATGTTTACACGTGACTTTAGATGCACATTTATGACCGCATCCTTTGGTTTTGAATTCTTCACTCACATTTTTTGTTAATATTTTATTGAAATCATTTTCGTTTTCATTCAATGGATTATCATTTAAATGATCGTCAATAAATTTCGGAGTAAATTTACATTCCGAATCGATTCCGGTTAAATACTCACTAATAAAGTGACCATACATAGTATTATTTATGCATTTTTCGACAGTTAAATGACACGTCCAAATACCGTCATTTTTGACAATAGTATTGTCGTATATTCTCTGCATGCATATGATTTTATTATCATCATTTCCGATGATTAAGAAACCGCTGTGATAACTTTTTGTGAATCGATTTTCTTTAAATTCTTCGAAATTTTCTATTTTTAATGTCACTTTAATTGTGGCGTCATTCTTTTTTAAATGATCATTCTGTTCCAATGTTAATGAGTATTTCGGGATGCGTTTTACTTCACTCTGTAACTGTAATCCAAAGGGGGGATTCCGATTTAAATACATTTCAATTTCACGCGCACTTTTTTCTAAAATCGCGTTAAACGTACAAATTCCACGTTCAACTAAAAGAGCAGAAAATGCGGACCCAATTTTATTCAACTGTCGTGACACATATTTTGAATCATACCATAATCGTGAACGAAAACATTTTAATAATAAAATAGCATTTAATAAAACGCTATAATTTTTATTCACATTTAAGATGATGATTTCGGTTAAGCATTTGATTACCCTTTGGCCCGTTTTTAGTATTTTATTAATATCCTGATTCATTGACATGTCAATAATTTGAATGCATTCAAATGTGACCTGAATTAGGATATTCACTTTCATCGATGCGTTTTTCACTTTTCCTTTTAAAGGGAATCGGATCACTCTAAAGTCGTCTTTGTTTTTGTTATATTCATTTAACACTTTTCGTTCATTCACTCGTAATTGAATATCATTCGTTAATTCATCGCACGATGATACAATGGATAATAAATCACTGATACTTTCGTCCCATTTTAGGTTTAGTAACTTTTGCATTGTGTTTAGTGATAATGAGTACTTTGACATTAACTTTCCAAAGGGTGTCGATTGGACACAGCAACAATCATTGTCCATGTTTATCATTTGGTATTTGTGGAGTCCGTTCAGTGATCGTTTACAAAGTTCTTCAATGGATTGTGTGATGCGATCGGTTTTATCTGAGGGATGAATGCCGTAATATTTGGGATTTTTTAAAATTCTGATGTATAAATATGTCGATCGTATCCAATCCATGGCTATGGCAATGTCTGTTATGGTTTCTAATACTATTTCAGCATTGAGATGTTCGACTAAATGTTTATGTAAATTACTTTCTAAGACATGAGTTCCATTGATGAGGTTTTCGTATTTCGTTTTGTTTTTGACGCGCGTCATGATGACGGACGTGGCAGAGGTGTCGAACTGTGGTCTGCCCGCACGTCCTATCATCTGCATTATGTGCGATTCATCATATTCCACACAAACACCCGATTCGTAATATGTCGTGTTTTTAATGATCACTAAATGTGCGGGTAAATTAACGCCCATGGATAAAGTACTCGTGGATACTAAAACGGGCAAAAGACTGTTCGCGAATACACTCTCAATGATCGATCGGTCATTCATGTCGAGTCCCGCGTGATGGTATCCGATCCCGTTATGTAATGCCGCTTTTAATTTCCCGTTTTTTATCATAATCGCATATCGATTCAATTCATTTCTCTGTTTTGAGCTGAAATAATAATTTGCGGATTTACAGAGTGTTATCACTGTTAATTCTGTCATTTTACGTGACGATACGAATATGAGTGTCGGTTTATTGTTCGAAAACCCTTTAATGATACCGTCCAATTTATAGCTTAAACTAATCTCAAAGCGAAAGTCAGTCCATGAATCATTACACGGATATCCAAATACATGGTGTTTAAGTTTTACGGGTCTTACGTCATGTGACAATCTGTAGCCAATGCCCTGATGCTGATCGTCACTTAACCACGATGCTATGTCTTCGACGTTTGGGGCTGTCGCGGAAACAGCGATGAATCTTAATCCATCACCACCATTATCATCATCATAGCGATTGAATCGCGCGGTTCGTACTGTTTTCATGCGGCTGATCATAGCCTCCATCGTCGCGCCCCTCATACCGTCGCTTATTATGTGCACCTCATCAATGCACATCAATTCTATGCTTTTCACGAATGCTTTGTTCTGTTTCCAGTTCCGTGATATCATATCCCATTTCTCGGGTGTCGTCATTATGATCGTAATCGATTTTAATTCTTCGAAACCGTCGATGTCACTGTCGCCCGTTAATTTAACACATTTCATATTAAAGGCATTGAATTTACGATCCCATTCCTGAAAACGCTCATTGCACAGTACTTTGAGAGGCGCGACATATACGACCCGAAAGTGAATGTCATTTTCATTGATTCGTGTTTCGTATTTCATTAATAACCGTATAATCGCCAATTCGAATATGACGGTTTTTCCGGATCCCGTCGGAGCACACACCATTAACGATTTATCAGTATTAAGCACATCATCGTATACCGACGATTGAACGATATTAAAGTACGGAAATGTGTTAAATACCGATTGATATTTATCGGGTAAATCATTAACGAATCTCAATTCAGTTCCGTTTAATGCTTTTGGACGTGAATATTGTGACGGAATATGATTCGAAACTTTTGATTGAGAATTATATGCCGAATTTAATGATGATGATCCATGAAAATATTGCGATCGATTATCATCATACATTTGTGAATATGATGATCGTTTAGTATTTTGTGACGAAAATTCTGTTTAATTATAATTATATCATCATTATCATTATATATATCATCATTATATGCATATTAATATAGTAAAAGACTCACGCTTTAAATTATCGTTCATTTTAATTAAATGTATTATTTATTAACATTTAAATATTAATTAATAATTTAATATTAAAATAAATGATTTATAATTTATTATAATTTTATATTAATATCATTTGAAAATGAATTTCTTTTAAATTATGTTTAATTTAAATGTGAATTATATTATAATGCATTATGTTATTTAATTATGATGAAATCATGAAAAATGTGAATTTATATTAAATTAATTTAATGATCATTTTATATTTCATAATCATGTTTTTTATTTTAATTTTTTTTTAAAATAAAACTTTTATATGATTTTCGAATAAAAAACTTTAATTTAAATGATGAAACGCTTTAAAGAGTTTCAAATGCCATCTTTTGGCATTTGACCATTGAAAA
The DNA here is from genome assembly GCA_034697405.1 of Mesoplophora pulchra. NCBI lineage: Eukaryota > Metazoa > Arthropoda > Arachnida > Sarcoptiformes > Mesoplophoridae > Mesoplophora > Mesoplophora pulchra. Next base: position 3,432 of record JAQIXB010001211.1, read on the forward strand.
AGCAAAACGTGGAAATGTCAATTCCATTCATAAATTACGTTTTATATACATATTAATGTAATGTTATTTTTTACATTCATAATCATTGTGATTTATTAAAAGGGAATAATATCATAATTTAAAAATTTTATCATTTATGAATGATATAATCGTAACAAAAATGTGATTTATTCTTTTGATGATCGTAATATAATCTTAAATTTCATCATTATAATACTATTATCATATTTAATTATTAAACATATGCAGTAATTTTTTAATAAAATTTCAACATTTTTAATCATTATTTTCATATATATAAAAATAGAAAATATTTTAGCATTTAATATATTAATTAAAAGATTTTATTTATTAAATCGTGAATTTAAAAGTGAATAAACCATGGTTAATGATGAAAAAGTGACATCAGTTTCAGGCGATGATAAAGTAGACAATGGTCGCGAAAAGAGTGAAAAGGAACTGAAAAAAGAGGCCAAAAAAAAGGAAAAATTAGAAAAGTTAAGGCAAAAGAATGAGAAATTAGAGGCCGTTCAAAAAGCAAAAGAATCAGAGCCGAAAAAAGAAAAAGAAAAAAAAGAGAAATCTGTGATCATATACGAACGCCCGATTATTGAGGGCCAAAAAAAGGACGTCACATCTGATCCTATGCCCGATTCATATTCCCCAAAGTATGTTGAGGCCGCATGGTACCAATGGTGGGAAAAGAGCGGCTTTTTTATGCCTGAATATGGCCAAAAGGATATTAATGAAATGAATCCAAAGGGCAAATTCGTTATGGTGATTCCGCCCCCGAATGTGACGGGATATTTGCATTTGGGTCATGCACTGACGAATGCGATTGAAGACTCAATTACGCGGTGGCACCGGATGAGGGGTGAGACGACGCTGTGGAATCCGGGATGTGACCACGCGGGAATCTCCACTCAGGTCGTGGTCGAAAAGAAACTATGGAAAGAACGGAAACTGACACGACACGCTTTGGGACGCGATCTCTTCGTTGATGAGGTATGGAAATGGAAACACGAAAAAGGACATCGCATCTATGAACAGCTCAAACTCTTGGGTGTGTCCACTGATTGGTCACGTGCCACATTTACCATGGATCCAAAGATGTGTCGCGCTGTTAATGAAACTTTTGTCAGACTCTATGATGATGGATTAATTTATAGGTGCAATCGTCTCGTAAATTGGTCGTGTGCCTTAAAATCCGCGATTTCGGACATTGAAGTGGATAAAGTGGAATTAACGGGACGTACACTATTGTCTGTCCCCGGATATGACCGGAAAATCGAATTCGGGGTTTTGGTATCTTTTGCTTATCCCATTGAAGGCTCTGATAACGAAGAGATCATCGTCGCGACGACACGTATCGAGACCATGTTAGGGGATACTGCGGTCGCCGTTCATCCCGAAGATGATCGATATAAACATTTACACGGGAAATTCGTCATTCATCCTCTTCTCAATCGAAAAATGCCCATCATTTGTGATGAATTCGTTGATAGGGAATTCGGCACCGGTGCTGTCAAAATCACGCCGGCACATGACCACAATGATTACGAAATCGGAAAAAGACATAATTTGCCATTTATTAATATTTTAGATGATTTGGGATTAATCACAGGATGCGGTGAATATAATGGATTAAAGAGATTCGATGCACGAAACACCGTTTTAGAAAAATTAAAAGAAAAGGGTCTGTATCGTGACACTAAAGACAATGCTATGGTCGTACCGATGTGTAATCGATCAAAAGACGTTATTGAACCATTGATTAAATACCAATGGTATGTTAATTGTCAGGAAATGGCTAAGAAATCGGCTGATGCTGTAAGAAATGGTGAATTGCGTATCATCCCCGATATTCATAATAAGACATGGTTTCATTGGTTGGATAACATCAGAGACTGGTGTATATCGCGTCAAAATTGGTGGGGTCATCGAATACCTGTATATTTCGTTACTATTAAAGGCCAAAATACAGATATGAATAAAGAGGATAATACATATTGGGTCTGCGGCCGTACTGAAGAAGAGGCATTGCAAAAGGCTGCCAAAAGATTCAATATAAATGCCGATATGATTACATTAAAACAGGATGAAGATGTATTGGATACATGGTTCTCATCGGCACTTTTCCCTTTTTCCATCTTTGGATGGCCCGAAAATACCAAAGATTTCGAAGCGTTTTTTCCCGGCACTTTACTTGAGACGGGACATGATATCCTCTTCTTTTGGGTCGTGAAAATGGTCATGCTGAGTCTTCAATTAACAGGAAAATTACCATTTAAAGAGGTGTTTCTTCACTCAATGGTTCGCGATGCTCACGGTCGTAAAATGTCAAAATCAACCGGAAATGTGATTGATCCGATCGATGTAATTAATGGCATATCTTTGGAGAAATTATACGAAAACTTAAATAATAGCATTTTAGATCCCATTGAAATACAAAGGGCAAAAGAGTGTCAAAAATTGGATTTTCCGAACGGTATTCCCGAATGTGGAACTGATGCTTTACGATTTGCGCTCTGTGCTTTTAACATTCAGGGACGAGACATTAACTTAGACATTAAACGTGTGGAGGGATATCGACACTTTTGTAACAAACTTTGGAATGCCGTAAAATTTTCATTAAACTATTTTGGTACTGATTTTGTTCCGAATCAAACTAACGAATTAACAGGTGCTGAATCGAAACTCGACCTTTGGATATTGGGGCGTCTTTCTGCTGTCACTGAAAATTGCAACAATGGATTTATAAATTATGATTTACCACAATCGACCACATCGTGCTATAGTTTTTGGCTCTACGAACTTTGCGATGTTTATTTAGAATGCATAAAGCCTCTGAATCAAACTGATAATACAAATGCCATTCATTCCGCAAAACAAACGTTATATACATGCATTGATGGCGGTTTACGATTGTTACATCCGTTTATGCCTTTTATTACTGAAGAATTATTCCAAAGAATACCGCGACGGACGACACATGAACCAATTAGTATATGTGTGACGCCATTCCCTGAATTGGAACAATTCAAATGGAAGAGGGATGAGACTTTAGAAAATGATGTTTCACTTATGTTTTCGATTGTACATAATGTAAGATCTTTGAGAGCAGAATATCGTCTCACATCAAAGCACAAAGCACCGTTATATATTAAATATGATGGACCCTCAACTAAATTACGTTTAGAGCCATTCCTAAATAATATTCAGGTAAAACATTAATTTATAATAAAAAATTGTCTTTTTAATGTTTTATTATTTAAAATTCTTTTTACAGTTTTTAACGTGCTCTTCAATTATCGAAGAAATTAAAGAAAAGGAAAAAGTTCCCGACGGTTGTGCCGTCATTCCGGTGTCAGATGCGTGTGAAGTGTATTTACATATCGTAAATTTCATTAATGTTAAGACGGAAATTGATCGTTTACAATCGAAAAGAGAGAAAATCGAAGGTCCAATATCAAAGTTAAAGGTATTAATGAATACATCGGATTATGAAGAAAAAGTGCCCATTGAAGTTCGTGACGCAAATAGCGAGAGAATGCGTCAAATGGAAGGGGAATTAAGTAAAGTCATAGACGCCATTAAAGCATTGTCTTTTAGTAATTAAACATTTTATTGAATAAATCACACTTAAAACATAAGTTGCTATTTATTGGCCCAATAACTTCCCTTTGGATATTCATATATATCAATTGATTCCTCTTTTAATTCACATCCATATCCTGCATTAAGCGGTGGCATATATCGACCCATTTTAACATGAGCGGGATTTTTAAAATGCTCTGATAAATGAGTGACATATTCTGTCATTCGATTTTCCATGGATCCCGATACACATACAAAATCCCACATCGAAAGATGCTGCACATACTCACATAGTCCCACACCTCCTGCGTGTGGACACACCGGCACTAAACAATGATTTTTAATTTAATATTTTTAATAAATTTTTAGATATTATAATACCATTAAATTTTGATGCCATTAATATGACTGAAAGTATTTCATTGACTCCCCCCAAACGACATGAGTCAATTTGACAAAACTGAAGGCCTTTATGCTGCAAAAACTGCTTAAACATGATTCTATTTTGACACTGTTCTCCCGTAGCAATACCAATCCCTAATGGATTCAATGCCTAAATGCAAATTATGATATTTATATATTATAATATATATTAATATAAAATGTTTTATAATACGTTTGCTATGGTGGAATGTCCTAAAACATCATCGGGTGATGTCGGCTCTTCAATCCATAAGGGTTTAAATTGAGTCAATTGTTTCATCCAATCGATGGCCTCTGACACATCCCATATTTGATTTGCATCCACCATCAGAGTATTTTCATATCCAATTTCTTCTCTGATAATGCTTAATCTTCGTTTATCCTCTTCGACACTCGTGCCAACTTTAGCCTGTATTTAGTTTATATTAAAATAATGTTAATTTTCACGATATGATAATTTCATGAAATGTTATAACATGAAAATTGTAATTAAATAGAATTACTTTAAATCGTGTATATCCTTCTTTCAAAGCGTTTCTACATAAGTTTCGTCTTTTGTCTTCAGAATAACCGACCCAACCAACACTAGTCATTTATACTCATTATTATAGTAACATAATGGGACATACTTACCTCGTGGTATATGCGGGAAACCCCTTTTCTAACAATATTTTCTCTAAAATTTAACATCGTATTAAATTAACATATAATAAATTAATATATTTACCTCTCTCTTTAATAAACGGACGATTTTTTCTCAATATACTTAATGCCTCATCTTTAGTTAAAGCATCAGTTCTAAAAGTAAATTTCATTAATATTTTTATGTATTGAAATGAATATGAAAGTAAAATTCTTAACATACATATATCTAAAATCAATGACAGAGATGACTTTTTCCGGTTCCATATCAACTAAAAGTTTCCATAACGGTTTTTTCTCAATTTTACACCATAAATCCCAAAGCGCATTGATAATAGCCGCTGTCGCTAAGTGTATGACACCCTTTTCCGGTCCGATCCATCGTATTTGACTGTGGCATGTGAGACTTTTCCAAAATTTTGCGAAATCATTGTAAATCATATCGACATTTTTACCCACAATTAAATGCTCTAATGTCTGAACCGCTTTTACCACTTTTGGATTTTAATTTTTTGTGATTAAATAATAATCACAAAATCATGTGATTTAAATTATTAAATATTTTAAATAAAAAATCGTTAAAACATTCATAGCATAAATGATTTCATTACCCACTTCAGTGCCTTTTCCTATAGTAAAAGTTAGTCCATGTCCCGACAAATTCTTATCATTTGTATTTAATATGACATAAGCACATGAATAGTCAGGATCCAGATGCTGAAAGTAATATAATTATTATAATTAAAGAGATTAATTGCATTTTACACCATTGCATCGGATCCATCGGCATTTAAAGATGTCGGAAAACGAACATCACGAACATTTAATGATACTATTCTCACATTCATCATTAATATTAATCAAAAGTTTATTATTCAATAATTTTATAGTAAAAACTGCTTATATCATGTAATAATTGTGAAGGTCATTATCATGATTAAAAAACTTTATTAATTAAATATTCAATTAAATATTAAAACGAAACACATAACAGTGATTTATAATTTAAGATAATTTATTAATAAATGTTATGTGTGATACATTTGCAATATACAGCTGCTCAATGTACTCATATATCTCTCCCAAACTTTTAAGAGGTCCCTGTTTCTGTAGAAAATAATATCATTATTAAACATGAGATTATGAAAAGATAATCATATGCAAACATACGCTTTAAAATAATCCATAAATTGTGGACTTTCAGTGTATAGTTTAAGAAATTGTGACATATTATCATGTGATAACTTTGACTGTTTACACGGATCAATAATCTTATCGACGATGTCCAAAAACAGGTCTTTTATTTCTTTTCCATGATTAAGACCGTATGCGATATTAATGATATTTCGTGACAGTGTCTAAATTTAAATTTATTATAAATATCATAATTAAAGACATAAATTTGGCTAAATTTAAAGCAAATTTTTCTTCAAAAGCATTTTACAAATATTTTAGGTCTGATATCATTTATCATTATAAAATGAAATATAAATTAAATATTATAATATTGAAATTTTAGAAAAAATTTCCCTGAAATTCCTTATACTTTTAGAATAATCGCAATTTTATATTTAGTGCGCCCGTGGTACACGGTGTATATAGTAATAGTAATAGCGTTATAATTAAAAATAAAAATTCTCAAATTTTTAGCACTTTTAGATGACATTATGATATTATTATTATATATTATGATTAGAGACGTAAATCTAAGCCAAAATTTTAGACCAAAAAAAGCATTTAAAATGACAAAAATAGCAAAAAGCAATTTTTTAAAAATCTTGAAAAAACTAAGGGGGGAGTAAAGGATTTTTTTAAAAGAAAAATGAACCAAAAAAACAATTTTTTTGTGTCAATGGTCATATTTTGTATTGGTATTTTATTATCGCATTGATTATTTTATTTATTTTATTACATAATTTTTTATCATTTTTATAAACTTTTTAAAAGTTTAAAATTTTCGTTAAAAAATACTAAGGGGGAGTAAAGGAAATTTTTAGAATTCTTTATGTTATTTTAGATACCATTTGAGCATAATATTATACTTTCTTAGACACTCTGTTCATCTGATAATTCAAAGGTGCATTTTATAAAAAAAAATCATGAAAAATATGGAAAAAATGAATATTTTTCTAATTTTTATTAATTTTTTTTAAATTTTTAAGTTTTTTTAAACGAATATTTTCAAAAAATGTCAAAAAAAGCAATAAAAAAAGCAAATCGAACCTAAAAAAGCAGAAAAAAGCACTTTTGCTTTTTTAAGCAAAAGGTTGCAAAAAAAGCAATTTTAATTATGGTCCAAAATGACTCATTTTTAGCCGATATGAACACATTCTAAATATTTCTTTGATATCTCTTAACATAAAAAAAGCATTTTAAGCACTTTTTACGTCTCTAATTATGATATTATTGTGATATATTTTAATAGTATATTTTAGTGAATATGTAATTTTATATATAACTTTTATATAAATTCGTAATATACTAATGTAATACCTTAAACATTGAGTCAATATCCAAATACTTTTTATCTGAGACTTTATTTTTGAGCATTCTCATGACTAATGTTTTGTGTTCATCCAAAAGGTCACGTTCGACCAAAACCCTTAACTCTCTAAGGTCCTGAAGGAACTCACGGTCAATGTCCATGGCCGTTTCTTCGTATTTACATTCGGGGTTAGTGCATGACCAATGATTCATCATTTCCGTGGCACAATGGAGAAAGTCATTGAAATGCATATATTGTAATTTCCGTTTTCCGGTCTCAAAACGGTTATTCGCGATGTACGCGACGGCCGCGTATTTCTTTGTTAATGATTCGGGTAAAAGATATTGACTCTGAATGTTTTGAATCAAATTCCCGGACATATCTTCCACCGTTTTATACACTCTTTTGACATTATCGAATTGTCTTCGACAGCTCTTAATGCTGATCTGTGTCTTTTCACTCACATCGTCGAGATCCTTACGATTACGTCCCGAAAGTCTCTTTCCCAAAATCTCTCTTATAACAGCATCATCGAAATCGTAATATTTCTCTATTAATATCCGTTGTGTCGTCGGAGTCAACTGAAAAGTCCATTGTTCCGAAAGTTGTATGGGCATAGGCAACAGTTTCTCTATTAATTGGAACGTCCGATACTGATCCAATATGTCACTTATGACTAAATCTTCGTGCACTTTTCCCAATGTTAACATTTCCTTTTCACGCACGATTTTCTCCGCCTCTTGAGCTGTGCCATTCCATTGTTGCAATGAAATAAACACACATTTAGTCATTTCACATCTTATTTCACTTATATCGTGAGGGATAAGTGTTAATTGGATTAAAAGAGATATAAGTGAATGTTAAGGGAATACCTGAATAACCGTCTAACCAATTCCCGTATATATCAGGGTCTATGAGAGTGTTGTTCCCTATGAACACATCGACCTCTGTAAACATCATCATTTTCATATGCTTTTTTAATCATTCATTTAATGTCAATTCTTTAATTTCAAATATGTATGTTCATTATCATTTTGTCATATATACATACA
>JAQIXB010001212.1:0-11627 GCA_034697405.1 Mesoplophora pulchra
TGTGACATATATTTATATATTTTTATATATAAAAATTTTATGGTAATTAATCACTTTATTATAACTATTGAATTGTATATATTTAGTTAAATATAATATTTGATATATACTAGTACTAGTTTTTTATGTATTTTTTTAAAAAAATATGTTTAATTTAATATGAAATATATATATAAATATATATTTAGTTTATTTTTTATTTTTTAATTTATAAAATTAAATTTTTATTAAAAAAATATTTTATAAAATTTTTAAAAATAAATTATATATATTTAGCCCTTAAGTAATGTAATGAAAGTAACGCAATGAATAATTAAGGAAAATGACACCTTTAGGCATTTACAATATATTTTACACCTGAGTAATGATGGAAAAAAATATATTTTTATATTTTTCATATAATATTATGTAAAACCTCTTTAAATCGGATACTCACGAACAACAGACCTGTTTTAGTGTCCGCTTAAAAGAGGTTACGCCATTTCATCAAAAAGTTTAGTTTAATTTAATTTTTGTTAAATTAAAATTATAGTATTGGAATGTTCCATCATCATATAATTCCATTATTTTAATTTTTCGTTTAAAATTTTTGAAATTTGTGTTTTTCACAATTTAATTGTAAACAATTCTCTCATACCCATGGTTTGATTTTCAATTTTAGGGTATGAGAACAGAATCATATCCAAATTAAACTGCAAATTTCATTTACAAATACCTCGAGGTTTAAGACCCCCCACTCTAACCTCACTTTATAGGACCCCTCTTTATCCTCGCGATATAAGATCAGTGCTTACATGTGACGTAAAACGGTAAAATTAATAGTATATACAATACTAGTACAGATCCCTTTCGGGCTTCTTCTTGGACGACACCAAATATAATGTATCACAGTAATGACGTATGTAACAATGAAAATGAGACAAATTACGTTCAAAAATTTAAATATATTTTTATTATAAATTAAATATTTTATTATTTTATTATATATATTAATAAGATTTATTACAGGATTTAGTACAGGTCCATGGTCGTCGAAGTCCCGTAAAGCACTATTCATTCTCTGCTGCGGAAACAGCAGAAAAGTCAGTGCACCGCCGGAAGTCGAACCCATACCTAAGGGTCAGGAACGAGCTCTATAGCCACTGACCTATGCTCTTTGTATATTATATGCACATTGTGACCCAAACACGATTGATACATTGTATAATACAATGTATAAAAATACGTTTATATATCGTATGTAAAGTTTAATAGTTAACATTTGTACGTTGAGATATTTAATGCGCTATTACAATGTATATCGAAATGTATACAGTAATTTATAAGTTTTTATATATTATTAATACAAATTTAATATATATATAATGTAATAAAAATTTTGTTAATAAATTTTTGTATCAATTTTAGTATAATTTAGTATATATAATAGTTGTAAATGATTAGTATTCTTAAATTATAGTATTATAGTATCAGCACATTATAATTATATGCATTAAATGTGTATTTTTATTTATATCCTATAAATAAATACATAGAAAAATATAAAAAATATAAAGTAAAGAATTTAAATTTATTATTAATAATTATATAAAATATAATTTTATTTATTTATTAATTTTATTTTTATCTTTCAAAGGTTAATTATGATGAAAACTATTTTTTAAATTTAACCTTTGATTAAAAAACATAAAATAACAAAAAAATTCATGAATAAAATGTTTTATTTTTATCAAAATATTGATATCTTTAATAATGTGAAAATGTGATAATTTTGAAAAGTTTTTGTGTGAATTAATATCATAATGAATACATGTTCAAAGTGCACAGTCAACTAAATTCATGATATTATGAAAGGTGTGTCCATAGCATCCCCATTTATAACTAAAGGTGTGCACAGATTTTAATTTTTTTAATTTTTTTAATTTTTTTAATTATTTTGAAAATACTAAAGTGTGTTCAGCTCTATCTTAAAATACGGGGAAAGGAATGCTCAGCCCTTTCATAATATCCAGAATTTAGTAGGTATTCAGTATGTGTACATACCTTCAGTATAACTTCAATTTATTAGTATCATAGCACTTTAAAATAGTGCTAACTTTTTAATTGATAAAAATATAAGTGCAGAAATACTTTATATTTTTCCAAAAAAATTACACACTAAAACCACTACAATAAGGACTGTGCGGGGAATATCATAGGCTTCCGTCTTAAGAATGTTTCCATAGAGATTCGTATTTAACCATAGTCACATGGTAAAAAATACATAATATAATGCTAAATATATTATAAAATTACATTTATTAAATTAATCACAGTTTGATTTAGTCATATTTAGTCATGTTTAGTATTTAGACAGTTATATTTAGTCCCTTTTCATTATTTAAATTATTGTTCAGCATTATTCATGCATTTTTAATTTTTTAATTTTAATAATTTTAACGGATCGTAAATAAATGGCAATTTTTTATTAAAATTATTCTAATTTTTAAGTGAAATTATTATTTTTGGGCTTTTGAGGGGTTTTGGAAGTATTAGGTACAATATGTGTTTTCGAAAAAACACCCATATCGGTCTTGTAGAGGTTTTACTGTATATATTTTATAAATATTATGTAATAAACAATTATATACTTAAAAGAAATATTCCGCAAATATCACAATGATATATGATATTTGCGGAATGACTGTCGAATACAAAGAAATGAAAAGCCATAAAATGCGGAAAATAAAATATGAAATTTAATATTAATTTTATTGAAAATGCATTTTATAATTCGTGTTTTAATGCATACGTGATTTTAAATTCGAATGACATTCGAATAATAAAAAGCGATTTATAAAATGCACATTCATATTTTATTTTTAACCAATGAAATGCATTCTAAGGCCGAATTAACATAACTTTGTATTTATAGTATATGTGAGGTTTATTTTATTAAATTATGTTCAGGTAATTTATTGTAATAATTGAACATAATATTAAATTAATTTAATAAAAAATGTAATTTTTTATAAAAACATATTTATTATTATTTAATAAAACTGATAAATAATTATGATAAATATTATTTATAAAAATATTAATCATTATTATATTGATATTTATTATATTTATGATTTGAATCAAAATATGGATTTTAAAAAATAATAATAAAATAATATAATTATTTTCCGGTTTCAAAATAGTTCATTATATTTACTTATGTTTAAATATATAATTATATATTTATAAATAAATTATATAATATTTACAAATTTCATATAATTATTAGCATATAAATAAAATATATTATACTTTAGTATAGATTTCGTTTAAATGTTAAACATGTTTTAATTTATTACAATTAAATAGTATTAATGTTAATTAATAAGTATTACAATGATGGTAATATTATAGCGTTAAAATTGTACATACTGTTCTTTTGCGCAAAGTTGGGACGGGCGTGGCTTAGCTGTCGTCCCATTCCATTCGATTCCCGTTATATATAACGTTTTATTATTATATAAAAGCATTTAATACATTATTATGTATAAACACATGTTATTATAAATATTTCGATGCACATAAACATGCTTTAAATTTATATTTAATAATTTAATTTCTAATTTAATTGATAATTTGACACTATGGCATTTGACATTATATTATTAGCATTTATTTTATTAACTTAATTTATCACATTAATTTATTGACTAATAATTGACCAGTAATTGTATATTAATTTATAATAAACAATTATAAATGTGTATATGTATTAAAACGCGAATTATAAAATGCACATTTACACTTAGCCATACATAGTGATGGCCTTAGGAGGCAATTCCGGGAAAGTTAAGAAGTTTCCCAATTGAGAATTCCCGAGAATTCCGGGAGTATATTTTTATTTTCCCGAAAAGTGCCATCACTAACCATACATAACATAAATATGTTTTTCAATTCACATATAATTATAATATTACCCATGACTGTAATTATTGTTTCGCTGTAAATTACTTAACATTTATAAATACACTCAAAGATAAGATATTTTTTATATTTTTTTAATAAATTTTTTCATTGAATTTTTCATTGTGTTTAATGCATTAAAAAATAAATTATAATTATTATTTTAATAAAGTTTTAGTTAAATTTATGCTCTCTTTTTTTGTATAATTAACATAATTATTATAAAATTAGTTAATTTTAACTAAAATTAGCTCATAATTAAATATACTTAATTATTATAATTATAAGAAATGTATACTCAAATATCTTTAATAATATTAATATTGAATTTAGTAGATTTTTCAATAGTAAATTTTTCGGCTGAATTTTGCGATAAAAATATTTATCATTTTAATAATGAAAAAATGACTGATGATGAATGTGATAATATATTTAAATATTGCGACAGAAATGGTGATCATTTACTAGTTTATGATGAATATGAATTACTATTAAATTCATTGTTTGTCAATGAAATTGGATGCACTTACGATATGTCATTAAATGATAAACATTATTTATTTAATTTAATGCTAAATGACAATGGTAACAGTACTAGTAACAGCACTAGTAACAGCACTAGTAACAGTACTGGTAATTTTAGTGTCGGTATTAATAAACAAAAGTTTACATTCATTTGTTATGAATGGATTTTTGGATTAATAAAGAGGCAAAGAAATGCATTGATAATCGTCGATGTTCAAAATGACTTTATCGATGGCACAATGGCAATTAATAGCAAAAATACTAGTGATGGACATTCTAATAATCACCATAGAGGTTATAATGTAATACCGGTAATTAATAATATACTAAACAATAGTAAATTCCAATTAATTATTTATACTATGGATTGGCATCCGCGAAATCATTGTTCATTCATTGATAGTGTCGGATTAAGGGATGTATTAACAGTAAATGGTAAAGCATTTAATGTCAGTGAACATAATTACAATGAAATTAAAACCTATGATAATGTAACATTTGCCAAATATCCAAACATTACTCAAAAGTTATGGCCCGTCCATTGTGTGCAAAATACTGAGGGTTCGAAACTGCATAAAGATCTATATTTTGACGCTAATAAATCGATCATTATATATAAAGGCACAGACACTGACATCGATAGTTATTCGGGATTTTATGATAATGGTAATTTACATGAAACTAATTTACGTCAAATACTATTGAATCATAGTATAAGTGATGTTTATGTGTCGGGATTAGCGTTGGATTACTGTGTAGGATTAACTAGCTTAGATGCACTAAAACTTAATTTTAAAACTCTGATAATCAATGATGCTACACAATCAATAGATAATGACAGAGGTGAGAAAATGCGCAAAATTTTTATTAATAACAATGGCGTCATAACACATTCCGATAGTATTAATAGTATTATTGAAGCTAAAGACAGACCGCCACAATTGGGTATTGTTTCGGCTAAAAAAGTATTTCAAAATATTCATTTTTATGATAACATTATGTGATACTATTTGTATATGTAAATGTACAGTTTAGTGTCTTATATTATAGTATGTAATATTATAGAATACGGCACTGTAACATTTCTTTAGTAATATTATTTTATAATTTATTGTGTAATTAAAGATAAATATAAACATATTAATATAAATTCATCATAAATCTAATCATACCATAAATTTTATTATTTAAATTAATATTTTTAAAAAAAATTATTTTTTGTGAAATATGAATAAAAAAGTATTAATATTGTTATTTTAGTATTAAATATTTGATTATATATAAATACAGATGTCAAAGGATGTATATTGTGAATGAATAAATAAAACATATGATTGTAAATTAACATAAAAATATTTTATTATATTTTTGCAAAGATTTTGTGCCGCCGATAGATATTGTAAGCATTGTAATATGTTACGTTACTATAGCAACCACAGTGCCGCGTCACTTAATCTTTGCAAATTTATAGTAAAATCTATACATAACGCGTATATTTATTTAAATTCTATTCTTAGGAATTTAATGTTATATTTAACTAAAGTAATAAATAATTTTATAATGATGATATAAAAATAATTTCATATATAATATTTACAATAAAATAATATATTAAATTTTTAAATTTTGTTATTTTACAAAAACGAGAAATGTACGAATTTGCATCGGATTCAGTGTAAACGAAAAATCCGTTTCATTGATCGGTATGATCGGTATTTCTTTAGGTAATTTCGGCGCTTTTAGCGTGAGTCTTTTCCTTTCGTTTATGAATTGATTAGCGCCTAATGTCGTTTCAGTCATATTAATTATGGACATATCTTTAAAAATATTTTTTAGTGCTATGGTCACGTGTTTTGAGAATATCTCATCATTGTCTTTTGTTTCATAATAATGTTCGAATCGCATTAAATATTCTCTTTCTTTAGTTAACTCTTTACTATTCCATTGTTCCAATGTTAGTAAATGCACGTTATTAGGTAATTCCTTATTTATTGACGAATATTGTTTATTACAATCACTTTCAATGTATTGCTTTTCTGTTAAACCTTTGTTATTATTAAAGTTAATGAATGAAACTAATGGTGACATAAATAGTTTTTGGGAAAATTCCCTATGAAATTTGGCACTTTTTGATGCTTTTGTAACAAATAAATAGTGTTTACCGCTCACAACGATCCCATTACCATTAACGCCCTTTTCATTTAATGGTTCCGCCACACCATAGGCGTCATCATTCAAAAGTCTCCTCTGAACTAAAAGTTCGACAGCACCGTCCCTAATGCTCGAACCCGCCTCTGAACGATCCGTAATCACTGTCAATTGAATGTCTTTTGTTTCGTCTTTGATATAAATACGGCTATTGACGGGATAATAATTTCCCGAAATCGGTTCGGATGTCGTAAAAGGATATGATTCCCGATAATTGCGAATCCGTTTCATCATCTGACGTCCGTTTGAATCGGTATAAAAGTGACCATTGGTCTTTAGATCACTTTCATATAATTGTATTATTTCTTTACCGATATTTTTATCAATGGGAATGGGCCCTATGATCCAATGAAATTCGATGAATTCCTCCTCAGGGTATATGCGAATGGTTTGTCCGATCCATGAATTGTATGTCTGTTGAATTTCTGTAAATTTTTCACCATAAATAAATTTTGATGTCACATTTGATGAAAGGTCAAAGGACGTGGCATTATCGGGTCTAAAGACATAAGCACCCGAAGCACGGTATGAACAGTCCGCGCCTTTATAATATCGAAATGATTGATTCAATGCAATTACCGTATTCATAAATTTTATATTAATTAAAGTGCCGGATTTTGCGGACACTGAAACTACAAAATTTTTTCCATGAATTTCTTTAATGTCATTATTATTTTCGAAATTTTTAATATTTTCATTTACAGTTTTATTTTTATTATAATTTATAGTTTTATTTATAAAATACGTATTAAATCCTAATTTTGGAATATTTACATTAAATAGCAATTCATGTGCGGCTGTACTTTTTCGTGAGGGAATAGTTAATACATATTTAGGTAATGGTACAATATACGAATTAACAATGTGATTATGGTCATTTTCGTAAACCATAAATTTGACATCAGTATTATTAGTATCATTGATTAGTACGGGTAAACGTATCGTATAATTCACTGATCGTGCGATTGGATTATATACGATAATAGCAAAGGATTCACTTTTTTCCGAAACTTCACATTCACTAATATTTAGTAAATGACAATAGTTGATATTAACATAGGGCTCATTGGTTTTCGCTGTTTTATAATTGCACCCAATGTTAGCATTCGTTTTATTAATTATTAACTGATTTAATGCTTTTTCAATCACATGTTCGCATTTTTGGATGCCCTTTGATAATTGGAGACAATAGTCATTAGTCACGTGCTGTTTTTCTGTACCCGTAATAGCATCATGATGCTGAAACACTGCCATAGCCTCCCTAAGTTTGTTAATATGTTTTTCCGTGCTATTTAACATTGCTAGTGCATCCAATTGTTTACAAATCTGTAGAAAGTTATTACCATATCTTTCATAGAATTTGGTCGTGGGTCTGGAGGTATAATAACCGCTCCAAAATGCGTCTTTAACCGATTGATACGGAAGAAAATCGTCATTTTTGACCGTAAATGATACATTACTCTGCTGAACGGCGTATAAATAGCACGATGGTGTCGAATAAAAGACGTTAATATCGGTAAAGTTAGCATTTGAGAGGCGGATAATTTTGTCCATATTCACGAACCATGATTCTGCCGTTTGATATGTAAAATCATCACCCATCGGAATCATTATGTTATTTGTCGCGTATTTCAATGCGAAATCACGTGACCATTCCACGAATGCTTTAATCTTTACATCGGCATTATATTCTTCAGAATCGGGATCATCGACGATGGCATCGTCTTTGCATCGCACTAAATCGAAGCAAAATCCTGGAGGACCGTGGTAATCATTGTGCATAATGAGCGTGTATATGGATGAGGATAGTCCTAAGTCATCGGACGCATTCCAAATCAATTCCAATGACTTATTTTTGGCGCGAAATTCTTTCTCTTCAAAGTCAAGACGCGTAAAAAAGAAACCGTCGAAATTCATTTGCGCGAAAATGGACGCCTGTTCCCGGGAGTGACCGAAAGGGTCAATTTGCCACGTTACCTTTGGAATGCCGCATTTTCCGAATAATGTCTTCAGACGCCTTAAGCCTAATGTCATTTGGTCTATGATGGAATTATAATGTGACGCTCCCTCATCATTCATGGTCCATCCGCCGCCGACAAATTCCAACTGACCTTTAATCATAGTTTATATACACATTAATTGTATTATAACTTTTATTTAATTATAACTTTTAATTCACTTTTTAACAATTGATAACGCTTTGAATATAATGTTAAAATGAATATCTATCGAAAGAACTTTTAAGCTGAGTCTTTTGATGATGTCCATTTTGTGAGCAGACATCCGGTTCCGGAGTTATGGACATAAAAAATTCAATTTTCCATAGAAATTAATGTTAAAAAATTGTATTTTTAACATTACTTTCTATGGCATATGCATTAATTTCCATTATTGATTTTACGGCTCACAAAATGGACATCATCAAAAGACTGAGCTTAAAAAGTTCTTTCGATAGATATGTTTCAACAATAGATTCGCACTTTTCTAAAGTAAAGCGCACCCAAACACTTTATGGCACATTAATTTAAATTTTATATCAAATTATAGATAAATGATAAAATTTTTATATTTTAAATAAAGGATGATGCCAAAAGCCAATGGGCCTAAGTCCATAATAAATATGGACATATTTGGAAATGACACCTTAGAGTAAATATTGTCAAAGGGCACTTTTTAATCGGAAATAATGACTATAATGAGCTGCAAACAGAAGTCCCATGCCATAAGCCCAAAGCCTGAGTAAATACCTGATTTTACGAGTGACCGTACGACGGCTTTTCTTTGGTCATTCTGTTCATGAAACCATTTCCAAAAGAAAGCGGTCTCTGAATAAATGAATCTCTTTTCGGGTGATGATTCCAAAGATCTGATAAAAGAGTCAATGATGTACTGAACACCCGATAATAGCCAATCATTGGAGTGTTTTGTCCCATAATAGTATTGATCGGATGTCTTAAGCCATCCGACGTCATCATGTGAATGCGGTACCAAATGAATGTTCAATTTCTTAGGATCAATTTTAGGACAATTGTCATAGTCACATGACACACCTATTGTTGTTACAAAGAAATTGGCCTCTAATATTATTAGTAAATACAATACTCTCATCACAATTATCATTTTTAAAAAATCAAATGTTTAATTAAAGGGATTAAAAATCGTAATTTAATTTTTAAAATTTAATTCTGTATTTAAATTTATATTTATAATTTTTTATATACAAATATATGATGAAAATTATTTTAATTTCAAAATAAATGTATATTTTAAAAATAAAAAATAAATTATATAATAAAATATAAAAATAAAGTAATGAGAAACATTCAAAGAAAGAATTTTAAAAAATTATTATTTAAAATTTAATATAATAATGTGATGCATGTAAATGTTAAACATATTAAATATCAATAAATAAATATTAATTTTAATATGCAATTTATTGGCACGTGTTATGTATTAAATTTAATTATATAATAATTAAAATTAATACACGCATGTATATCCTATGGCAACTTAACATGGAAACTATATAGTATTGCAATGCAATCACATAGCGTTTTCATATATTTTCAATATTAAGTTGCCATAGGATATGTTAATGCTATGATTAATGATATGTTTTTGTAAATATTCTATTACAATGTGTATGTATAGAAATGCACGTGTATAGTAATGAACGATATTATATCTGTTATTAGTGATTATGATTTAAGAGAACATAATCATGATTTTAATAAAATCGTTATTAAAAGCGCCGCATTCTTTAATCGTTTTATTATTAAATTAAAACACAGCATTCATGTTATATATAACATGAATGGAATCGGTTACGATTCTCTGTCACCATCATTCGCAACCATTGTGTTTGTGAATTCTCTTTTTAATCCGTAATCTCTGTTAAAATGCTAATCCCTCTTTTTCACTATTAAATATTTTCAATATTTAAATATACATTTAAATATTCACTTAAAATAAAAATATAATTTTAAATCAAATATTTTAAATGTGCTCATATATTTTATAATAATTTTTAATTTTAATACAAAATTTTTTATTTAAAAATATATTATATTAATATTGTACAATGTATACTATACAATATGATATTATACAGTACTTTGATGAAATTATGTCCCCAGTTGATTGCATACAACAAACAGTACTAACAAAGGGGCGTGTCATGGACATAATTTCATCAAAATAGTGTATTAAAGAATTTAAAATGATTTTTCTGTGAATTTCAACAGTATTGAATTTTGAATTCTGCCAATTGTATCAGCTCTACACTTTGATAAAAGTTAAGCCGATTAACGCATTCAACAGATTTTCTGCGAATACTACGACTGCGAATCTCAACTTTACCGTTATATGATAAGTCTCATGGTAATACCGTTTAACCTCACATGTAAGCATTGATCTTATATCCAGAGGTGTGATCATTTTTTAAGATTCACAAATAGTGCTCATTTGAAGGGTCTTATACCTCGAGGTGTAAGACCTCCACTCTAATTTCACATTATATGACCCCCTTTAATCTGCGCTCTAAGACCGACTGACATTTAATACGTAAAATTAATATTAAACGGTTAATATGCATTCATTTGTGTAATAATTTTAAAATTTAAAAATAAATTTTTAGGAATTAATATTTTTATATTTAGAGTTAATTTTGTTTATTATATATTAATTATAAAACTTTACATTTTAAAATTAATTTTATTATTTAATTAAAATAATCATTATAATTATTTATGTTTAACTGTAATAATGAACGTCCGTATCTGCATCGGTTTTAAAGTTATGGTGAAGTTTTGTATCGGATCCATCGTTATGTCTTTTAATGGTGTTTTGGGATTTTCATAATTAAATTCCATCCTTTTTCTGAGACCCAATTCCTGATTCGCCCCTAAAATCGTTTCTTTTATTTCCGTAATAATTAAGTCTTTAAA
>JAQIXB010001213.1:0-11627 GCA_034697405.1 Mesoplophora pulchra
AAAAATGAGAATTCATTTAAAAATTTATTTTTTTATTTTAAAATTATTACATAAATGAATGCATATTAATCGTTTAATATTAATTGTACGTATTATATGTACATACGGGGTCCTATATAGCGAGGTTAGAGGGAGGGTCTTATAAAGTGAGATTAGAGTGGGGGGTCTTATACCTCGAGGTATAAGACTCCTCAAATGAGCACTTTTTTTAATCTTAAAAAATGACCACCCCTCGCGATATAAGACCAGGTCTTACATGTGAGGTAAAACGGTATATCCCTATGCTTTTCTGTCATTTCAATAGTTTTTAGTACATTTTGATAAAGTGCAGGAAAATGAAAATTTTACATTAAAATTTCTTTTAAAATGTAATTTTATTTTATTTCAATTTTTATGGAATTTTTTAATTTTTAAAATTTTAGTAATTTTTATTCATTAATAATTTTCAAATTATATAATAATTCATTTAATATTAAATTTAATTAAAAAATAACACTAATGAGTGATTTAATTATACACACATATTGGATTTTTCATAAATATTTATGAATTTTAATCAAAAATTTATAAAATCATAAACGGAAAAATGTGAAAAAATGACAAAAATATGAAAAATGTGAATAAAAATGATTATGAATTTGAATGATGCTTTCGGTTAAACATAACGAATGTTTATAAAACCGAATTTATATCATTACAGATTAATGTATGTAATTAATAAATGAATTAAAATTTCACATAAATTATAAATGACATGCGAATGACAAAAATAATTTATTTTAACATAAATGTTAATTTAAAGGACTAATAAATTTTATAACTTTTAAATGATATTTTTAAATTAACTGCATTTTCACGCAAAAATTATAAATTATGTAATTATTTATATTCAATTTTAAAGTATACAAAAGATAGTTATTGTTTTTATTTAAATATTCATTTTCCATATAATTAATTACTAAATTTTTGTTTCAATTATATAATGGAAAAGAATTTTTGTATTATTTTTGTGAACTCAATAATAGCAATGAATTGGTACTCGATCCGGGCGCAGTTGATCCGGACCCCGATGGTGTATTATCATCGCCTCGTGATGGCTGAGGTCCTTTAACCTGAATTAAGCCGTTTTTGAGCATCGCCGAACGTAATATCAATGATTTTGTTCGCCTCTGCCATTCTCTGCCCATTTCCAATGCCCTCTCAAAAGTCACAGTCCTTTGATCGACGTCTTTTGCATACAGTATTTTATTATGAGAATCGATACGCGCCTTAAATTTTATTTATTTATTAATAATTTAAATTATTAATGGAAAATTATTTAAAATTAAAATGCTAAAAAGGGGTGTATACTTGGATCTGACCGTCGAGAATGAGCTGCATGAGTTCGTCCTCTAAAGCACCGACACTCGTGTTAAAAGCGAATGACATTTTATTCATATCCGCGGATAAATATGGTGAAAAATACTGAATTAACGCGCGATTCCGTATATTTGAATATAGTGTGTTAACGTGCGGTGCCAAATAAATGTCGAGCAAAAGATTGTCTTTAATTTCGTCTAAAATCGAGAGACACGATGCGTATTTAGAATCATAGAATTTGGCGATGGCGTCTCTCAATTGCGGTTCTAATTCGAGAAACAATTTGAATGCGGCGCTCGAAATTACATTCCGATGCAGCTCATTACGGTCGAATGACGCCATCGCACATATGCCCCCATAAATCGCAACGTTATTTGGGCTGAGAATTTCTCCATAATCCGATGTGAAATGATCAAAATTCGCGGCTAAAAAGTGTTTTGCGGCGTTTTTATACTTTTTACACGCCAAATCCGAGAGACCCGCGGCACAATTCAGTTTTGTGGCGATACCGCTATTATTGGAAAATTCGGGTGTACCCTCAGCTTTGGCCACATACGTAAGTACATGGGACCAATTTTGAAGGTATATACTCACTTTAATCACGTTTAAACACATATTTAGCACGTGTTTGCCGCTCGTGCAATAGTCACGTGACCGTGAATAGCATTTTAAAGCATTACTAAGATCACCACAGTCGAGATAATGATCTCCTAAATCGTCGTGTCCGCGTCTAATGCTCTCTTTAATAGAATTGGATTTATAATTCTTTAAATCAGTGTCTAATTTTTCCAATTTTAAAGCCCCTTTTTTTGTTTTCGTTTCTATCCATTGAACGTCCAAAGGCCCGATTATTGAATCGATATTACCTCCGCTCATGTTAATGGCGTCTGATAATTTGCGATAAATTTGAGAATACATATTAACATTATATGTCGATTCTTTTACGTAATTTAACGCCATTCTCAACGCTTCGATACGCAAAGCTATGCAATGATCGGCAATAAACAGTAAACGGTTAATTCGGGCTAAGCCTATATACGAATTTCCATGTGATTCTAAATCAATGTTCGCATTTTCCACTGAATATGTCATTAGATTGTCATTCGCATTATTTGATGCATCACCGTTTTCGCCGCTTTCATTATCATCAGCGTCTAATTGCATCGGTTCTATATTATTGGAAAAGAGTTGTATCGGCAGAGGCATCCTTTCACTTCCACTTTCGTACGCTATTTATTTCTCAGTTTATTTTCTATCATATTCAATTCACATTTTAATCATAATGCAATTATTTCACATTCAATGCTTTACCATCGTTTTGTGAATTTTATTGTCACATAAATTACGTTACAATACATTCATGTAATATTTTACAGATACGTCCATGTATAATGCCATTTATGTATTTTTATTGTGAATGATTCAAACCTGAAAATGCACATATCATGTATCAAAACACATGAATAGTATTAAATATGGATGCATCTGTAACATTTCATTAAAATTATATAAAAGTTAAGACGTCATTTATGTAAATATCATTCTCATTGTATTGTATCATGAATCATGATGCAGCATATTTAAGATTTTAAAAGTATCGTTTAATCATAATAATTTCATTAATAAATAATTTAAATTTTATTATTAATAAAAATTTGAAATTTAAGAGGTAATTTAAGAGGTAAATTGACTTTAATTTAAAACAAAAGTATGTAATTTTTTGAATGATTAATTATATATGACATTTGTTAATATGATTGTAAAATGATGTTTAATTATGAATTTAGGTAAAGGGTGATCGAATAAAAGGTGATTATGTTTCGGAATCAGTATGACAATGACGTGACCACATGGTCACCTCAGGGGCGTCTCCATCAGGTTGAGTATGCGATGGAAGCAGTAAAACAGGGATCCGCCACTGTCGGCCTAAAGAACCGTGATTATGCTATACTTTTGGCTCTTAAACGGAGTACGTCCGAATTAAGCGCACATCAAAAGAAAATCATTCCTTTGGATAATCACGTGGGAATGTCTATCGCGGGACTGACCGCAGATGCACGTGTTCTTTCACGATACATGAGAAACGAATGTACGAATCAGCGCTATGTTCATGATGAACCTCTGCCCATTAACCGTTTAGTATCAAATTTGGGAAATAAAATGCAATCATCGACCCAAAGATACGATCGAAGACCCTATGGTGTCGGCCTTTTAATCGCGGGATATGACACTAAAGGACCGCACGTATATCAGACATGTCCATCGGCCAATTATTTCGATTGTAAAGCTATGGCCATCGGTGCGCGATCACAATCGGCGCGAACATATTTAGAGAAAAATCTCGAATCATTTGCAGAGTGTACACTCAATGAATTGGTCAGACACGGACTGTTGTCTTTAAGAGAATGTCTCCCGAATGACTTAGAATTAAACAGCAAAAACGTGTCCATCGCCATCGTGGGAAAAGATCATCCATTCACTGTTAATGACGATGAACGCGTCGAACAGTATTTGTCTCTTATAACAGAGGCTGAACGTCGTGGACGTGGCGGAGGACCGACCGGAGGTGAGGGTGGTCAGGGACAGGCTATGGACGCGGATCCGGCACCCGATGATCCCGAACGTCTCATGCCTCAGGTCGCCACAGCCGTAGATGAACACATGAATATTGATTAATTTATCATTTTTTTGCGAATTTTTATCAATAAAATAACTTTAATTATAAATATAAATCTTTAATTTCAATATAATCAAATAATATAATGTTAAAAAATATGTTTTAATTTAACATACATATGTATGTTAAATTTTTGAAATGATCTTTGATCATAGCGTACAATTATCATAAATGTAATTATCATACGTAATATCGCGCGGACATTCATAATCATGTTCACAATCATTTCGATTGTAATTCATATGCTCATAAATTGAGCATTTACTATTGTTTCGTTTCAAATAAATTCTGCCCTCACTTTTGTTGCGAAAAATCGCATTTCCACATATTGACGTATTTCTAAAAATTGTTAATGTATTAATTTATTATAAAATATAAATATGAATGAAATTACCGATAATTCCTTAAATATATGACGATAAAAATGATTCCGAAAATACAAATATCAATTAAAATGAATAAAGAAATAAAGAGCCATATCATGGCATTCTCTTTATTTTCGTCACTTTTTTCAGAATGTTTTTGTAAAGATTCAGACGCTATGATGTGTTCATTCATATCTTTAAAACGATGTTTTTGTTCTGAATTTATATGTTCGTATTTTTCCGTATGTATTTTATCGGTAAAAATCATTGGTTTAAACGTAAATGTGGATAATGATATTGATGATGATGCTTTTGGTAATGATATATTTTTAGGTTTTAATTTCATTTCTGATGATAGAGTAGTCCTAAATGTAGATCTGTGTGTATGTATTATTGCACTGTGTATAGTGTGTTCTGTGGGTTCAGTCGAACTTAAAAGTTTGGGTGTTTGTGTATGATAATGGCATTGATTAGCAAATGTTAGATATTTGTTCTCAGGACATACGCAACGATGCGATTGTTTACCCATGGGTATACATAAATGAGTGCATTTCGAATTTAAACATCTATTGCTAGTTAAAGGCTGCTTTGATGAATGAATAACTTTAAGATCCATCATAGATGAAATGTCAATTAAAACTGTTGTTTTATTAAAGAGCAAATATTTCGTCGGATGTTCATTTATAACATGGTAACTTTCTTCACCATAAAAACCAAATTTATTAGTGACTAAAACACCATGTTCATTCCAATCGGACCAATAAATATTATCGCCATAAATATCCAAATTAAAAGGGTGTTTTAGCAATTGTTTGGAATTAATGAGATCCTTACGATCATTGCCATAATAATCAATGGATGATAAAATGGATAATTTCGCATCGATCCAAAAGATACGTCTCAATTCAAAATCAAATGCCAATCCATTGGGCCATGAAATGACATCTTTGACCAAAACTTTCATGTCAGAGCCGTCGGGAAATGACCTGATAATTTGAGAATACACACCCCAATCAGACCATACTATAAATGATTCTTCGATATTTACTAAAATGGAACGCGGTTCATCCAAACCGTGGGTAAAGTTTGCGATAACATATCTATTATCGGGATTAGTGATATCCGCCACATTAATGGTATCTGAGCCTGTATCAGTCCAATACAATAGATTATGAATATAATCAATTGCGAGACCATCGGGAGTAATGATATCCTTATAAAGGAGTATCGTTTGATTCGTTATTCCTAAAGAATTCTCTTTACTTATGTTTAAAGGCGCCACAAATATCTTTTTTTGATTCACATCCGACCATATTATGTAATTTCCTTTTAAATTATAGTCAATAGCGATAGTTGAAGTTAGTTGATTATAAAGTAAAGATGGTGAATTATTTGAAGTCTTTGAATATGTTTCTTCGATTTTTAAAGTTCTGATCGATCGTCGTGTCGTGAATAAGAGATATGCACTTTCATTAGTATTTAATTGACATTTATTATTAATCTGTCGATATCCATCTTTACAATTACATGCATATGAACCGTTTAAGTTATTGCATCTATGACCTGAACATATCCCATAAACAGATTCACATCTAAACACAAATTAATATTTCATAATTAATTTAATAAAACATTTATTCATTAAAATAAATGTGAATAAAATACTCATTAATATCTTCACATGATGCTGATTTTAGATTATGCTTAAATCCATCGGAACATCCTTTAAAACATTAAAAAATAATATATTAAATTTTAAATATAAATTTTATATGTAATTATCAGAGCTAAGAAAAAATCGGATTTTTCGATTAAAAAAAATCTGTCGGATTATATAATCGGCAAACATTTCAAAAATGTTAATTTCCGGTAACGAATTTCCGGAAATCACAAAAATTGTCGCTTTATATTTGCATAAAAACGTGAAAAATATGAATTAATGGGTATCATTGGAAAGGTCTCATTGGGTACATTGCAAATATACCGGAAATTATAATTTTAGATAACCGGAAGAGGCCTAAATATTATTTTAAAATTTCAAAACCATATAAAAATATCAAATTTTAATATTTTGTAATTATTCATTTAATAAATTAAATACTTTATAAATATCTTAAAACATTTTAGAGAATTAAAATATTATATTTTTGGAAAAAAATTAAATTCAATGTTTACATAGTGTTATGCCCGATCTTATAGCATAGGATGAGCATATTTTGAGATATGCTCAAAAAAGCTCCAAAAGAGTAAAGGAAAAAGGTCCATTACTAATTCGCCATTTTAATAATTATATTAAATAAAATTATAATTTTACATATGAGCCTTTTATATGCCGCATTATTATTTTTTTAACATTTAAAGTAAAATATAAATATATAAATATATTACACATATTATAGTGGTGATGTAAAGTGTAACACGATCATATCTTAACTTAGGTTTTAATATTTTTATCAATTTATTTATCTTTAAAATCATATAAAAATTTAAAAATATATCCCAAAAAATTACAATTTACATGTACTTAACTTTAAAGTAAACTTTGATAAAATTATGACAAAAACTTATTGTGGGTATGGTACACTGTTTCTCCATAGCAATATAAAAAGTGTACGAAAAAGTGTTATTCAATTATGACTGCGGAGTGTACTTACGATTGCATTTATTAATTCCGACACAACATACGGAATTTGTTGCACATGCATCGGGTATAATGAAACCGCCGCAACACGCTATGGTATTCAAACAGAATCCCGTATTATTATTATATGTGCATTTATTAGCATCATATGCGCTGTTTATTTCGATATAATTTAAAAACGAATAAAGTTTAGGATTAAATGATATTATGATAAAAATAATTTTCAATTTATAATTCATTTTAAAACTTTTAATATGTTTTATGATTTATAAAATAACTGAAATAACATGTTAAAAGTATATTTACATATTTTTATATAATAGCATTTTGTAATAACAATTACCCTAAAGTCTCTATGATACCCCGCGGGTTATCTAATAAATTTAGAGGATTTTAAACAGAATTAGACGGTGCGGGTTATCTATAGGGTGCGGGTTATACAGTATAGTGAAATGTAAAAATATTTCTCGATATTCATAAAGATATTAACGAAAACAAAACATAAATAATGCATTAAAATGCTTTCAAATAACACATTCACATATGATTCGATTTTTGTGACAATCGAAGAATCACATTTCTCACAAATGCCGGCATTTATATCCGCTAAAACTACGCCTTTAGATATGCGGGTTATACATGGGTGCGGATTATCTATTGATACAAAAAAGTTTATAAAATTACTATATTTTGAACCCTGCGGGTTATGCACGGGTGCGGGGTATACACGGGACTTTAGGGTAATTGTAAATTTTGTATGAACAATTATTTGTCATACAATTATAATACATGATGCCAAAATTAATAAGAAATTCATAATAAATATAATTATCTTTTATTCTATTAATTAATTTATTATTAGATTACGTTTTAATATAATTATATGCAAATTATATGGTAATTATATTAATTAAAAATTTTAGATCCTTATTATTCATTAGATAATTATTCATTAAATATGTTATCATTAAAATGCGGAAAACTTTTTATTAGTTCAATGTTAAGTTTACATATTTTATTTATTTACAATCATTATGATATAATATACCATATAATCTCTTTATACATATAAACAATATACATATATTAATAGAATATACCATTATATTCTTCATTTATTATGTTTAATTTAACTAAAATTATAATTAAATAATTATAAAATATATTAAATATATATGAATGTATTTGTATTACTATTTCTCACTACTAGTGAGTCACTAGCAAGGAAGAACATTTTTCTAATTCAATTGTATAATGCGTTTAATAATATTATATTCATACGTATCCATTTGCGGTGCAAAATTTTTCCAAAAAAAGTGCTAAAAATTAGCAAAAAAAAAGGAGAAAAAGAAAAAAGACTCAAAATTTTAAAAATTTCCTTTACTCCCTTAGTATATTTTTGTTAACAAAATACTAAGAGAGGAGTGAAGGTAATTTTTAAATTTATGTATACGAATGCTTTTTATGTATAAATTAGTTTATTTTCTAATTTTCACGTTCATTTAAAAAATCAGCAATAAATGAGGAGAAAAAGAGAAAAAAGGGGAAAATGAGGAAAAGAGGAAAAATGGAAAAATAAATGTGTCTTAAAATGATTAAGAAATGAGCACCAATGATGTAATAACAGTTTCCTCCAAATATCTTTCACCATAAAAAAGAAAGAAATCCCGCAAATGGATAGGTGTGATTATATTATGAGTTATCAACAATGGCAATAATATTTGCGCATCATAACATATAAAATGCTAATAGAATGAGTGTATATATAAGCAAAAAAACATTATAAATATAAAAATGAACGTAATTTTTATTCTGCGTATATTATTCGATATTATAATTTTCTTATTTATAATATCTTTTAATTTTTTGATTACAGATATATTAATGTAAATATAAATAATAAATAACGAACGGAGTTTTATATTTTGAAAAATTAATATTAAAAAATTAAAAGATATTATAAATAAGAAAATTTCCAATTAAATGATTTATATGATTTCTTTAAAATTATTGTTCATTTGAATTAGATTTTTACATTGACATTTGAATAGTTCCTTTTGACATAATGATATTGCATTTAATGCATTTGTGTTATGATAAAATGAGAAATATTTTCTAAGATCCGTTAAACAATTCAATGCATGTGCCGATGTCATATTCCAATCGATATCTTTTTCTGTATTTTTTTCTTTATCATTATCATTTTGTTTATTATATGTTTTAAGGGATAATCCGCATCTTTTTTTCATATTACTAATGTATCCGTTACTCATTTTGAAGTTATTTATGCCCATCATTTTAGCATATTCTAAACCCTTTTCTCGTATTAAATCATAAGAAACGTGAACATTCTCATCTTTCATTTGACGGATCCAAATGAGTAATGTCTCTTCAATAATCGTATAATATGATTGACTGTAATTTTTTGCTTTTTTCACATCATACAAAGACATGGAATTCACCGCATTCTTTAACTTTTCACGCGAATGCCATAACTTTGTGATATGCGATTTCGTATTTAAATTATATTTCATTTGAATCTCATTGCGTTTAACACCATTTTCCAAATCTCTTATAATATGGTATTTTTCTAATAATGTTAATCGCTGTGAACGATTTAATTTCTCTAAAAATGTATTTTATCATTAAATTTAAATATATATTTTAAATATAATCTAAAAAATATTTATATAATTTTATTATGCATAAATTAAATTCCATAAAAAGATTCAGGGCTTATATTTGGAGCACATATTTTTGAATGCATAATGTACAATACAAAAATATATAATAAAAATTAAAAAATAATATATTTTTTGAAAATATCAATGATTCCAACATTTTAAACAAAAAATTAAAAAAATTTTGAGTTTCATTTTATGATACAATATAATTATAATCATTTATAAAAAATTAATATTTCTATATCTTTCCATAGGTTAACATTACGTTACTTTTTTAAAATTATACATTCGCAATGATTAAAAATTTAAATAAATTAATTTTTTATAAAAATTTTAATCTCTAAAATGGGGAAATTCTAAATATTAAAATGGTCACAATTTTAATATTTTTGAAGGTATGGGACATTTCTCCACCATTTAATATTGTCATACGCCGTCCTTTTTATTTTATTTTATAAGCTATAGAAGTATATGTTTATTCATGTATACACATTTTTATGCCAAAAAAAGTTAGGTTAAGTTATGTAATTTAGGTTAGGTTAGGTGTATCTTTTATAAACCGAGAATCATCAGAATCATCAAAAATGAAAATTGTAAAGATGGAGTCATGGTCTAAACCATAAACATTCGAAGTCCGACACTTATGCGGACTTATACATGACCGACCGTAATCCTAATACATAAATCCCAAACGGACAAAGTCCAAACATGCAATTTTTTACCATTATCGTCGAACAGTCAATGATGTGTTAAAAACATATAAATGTTTTACAATATAAAGTGAGAGGTAATAAGAAACTATACCCCCACCACTATATGCAAAAAATAGGAAATTAATTTTTAGTTTAAATAAATATAAATTAATTAATTTCGGATTTAAAATTAATGAAAAAATGCCGTTTCGCTGTTTATGACCTCTGACCTTAGCCTTATTATGTGCACCCTTTCATTTTATTGGGAATTTCATATTATGTCTATCATGGAATCAGTCAATTTCTATAATACATATTATAACATATTTATTATTAAATTTTTAATAAATTATTATTATTTATAAATCAATGATAATAAATTATAATAATAAAATTATGTTTAAGAACTTTTATGTAATTTTATAATTATATAATTTTATAATTTTATTATTAATAAATATATAATTTAAATGCATAATTAAAAATGAGAAAAATGATTAAAAATTACTTTTTTTTATTAATGGATTATTATATACGATTAAATTCAATGATTCATTTCCCGATTTTTCATCTTTAGAATGATCTTTAAACGCATTTATTTTATTAATAAATTCAGAATCATCCGTTAATTGTGATTCATTCACAGATGTCACAAATTCATCCTCAAAATTCATAATTTAATCATTTAATAATAAAGGACATTATCAATGAATTTATGTGTAAACATTTTTACCATTTTTAGAGCAATGAATTAATGATGATAATAATTTGATTTTTCACTTTAAAATAATATTCAAAAATAAAACATAAATTTAAATGAAAATTTATTTAAAATGAAAAGAGTTTAATCGTTTATTTGCATTAAAAATGAATTTTTGATATTGGGACACCTCAATATTGTCACACCCTCGATTTTGGCACTCATTTTTACATATAATATTTACGTGAATTGAGATTTCATAATAAATTTAATTTTTTATTTTTTTCTTAATTTTGGCATTTTTGCAATTTTTAAAATTGAATTTTTAATGATAATGAATTTATTTACGAATCATTTAAATAATAAACATTTAAAATAAAAATAAATGATGAATAATTTTTCATTTTATAATATCATTTTATTATGAAATGTGTGTGTGTATTTGAGGTGAGTTAAGGCACAATATTAGCATTAAATGCAGACATTGACAGTGTGAAAGAAAAGGCATA
>JAQIXB010001214.1:0-11625 GCA_034697405.1 Mesoplophora pulchra
CACTTTTATTGGATAATAAAACGTCACAGAATCACAGAATCACAGAATCACAGAATCACAGAATCACAGAATCACAGGAAAGTATTGTTGATTTTTTCTTTATATATATAATTAATGTTTTTTAAATAAAATTTTAGAAATTATTCTCACATTAAATGTAAAAAAAGTTTTTAATAAAAATAAAAATAAAATTTTTATTAATTTTTATTTATAATGTATTTATAAATATATGTTAAAATTACGTTATAAATAACATGATAAAAATATGTTAATTAAAGATTTAAGAGTTTAATTTATTATTAAACATACGATATTTATATTAATAATTATATATTTTTAAAATTTATTACATTTGTTATTTATTTATTTATATTTAATATATGTTTTTAAAAATATTTATAAAATTTAAAATAATAATTCATATAAAATATATTTAAATAAATTTTTATATTTATTAAAAACTTTATTTTTATTAATGTGACGATAGATGGCACCACGGGTTCTGCATACATGTTTTATATGTATAAAATATTAAATTTTTTGTAAAATTTTTAAAAATTAATATCTCAAAAAATACAAATGATAGAAACGTAATTATTTTACCATTTTATTCAAAATTTTTAATATTTTTGTAAAAAATATAAAAATTAAATATTAGGGACCGTTTTCATATTTTAAATGTTAAAAAATCAATTTTTTATTCACAATTATTTCAAAAACTTTTTTATTAATGTGTTTATAGTGACATGTTATATATCAATGGAAAATTTTATTTATTCTGAATCCATTGATATATAATATAAGTCTATCGAATTAATAATTAAATAATTATGAACATTATAAAGGTGAAAATATTGGTCTGAATAATTGGCTTTAAATACCCATTTACCTCAATTATAAGTCTTTTTTCTTCACTTATATCGTGTGGTAATTACTATAGAATGTGTATACCAAATTTAAAGTGAATCCATTACTTAGATCCTGAGTTATTACATTTAATGTGACATCACTCATGATTTAAATGAAAAATTTAATGAAAAATTCGCTTTAAAAACGTGAATAAAATACTCATTTATCTTATTTTTTAAACACTATTTCTGCACTTATATCGTGAGTATATCATTAAAGAATAAGCATATGAAATATTAAGAAAATCTATCACTTAGATCCTGAGTTAACACAATATTTGTGACATCACCAAAAATGTAGGCATAATGTATATAATATAAAATCAAAACACAAATATTTTTATATCTCACGATATAAGAGATATAAATATATCGTTTTTTATATGCTGAATCATGGATATGAGACTCATGACAAAAGTCAATCATGAGTCTTATATTTTTAAAGAAACAACAAAAACACGGGAATCACGAAATGCACTCACACCAAAAATGCAAATATAAAACACAAAAATTATTATATCTCACGATATAAGAGAGATATTAATATTATTATTATATGTGCACATTTAGGGGTTTATTCCTCGTGATCTAAGGTCATAATGGAGTTTCGGGAATTCCGGGAATAGAAATGGACATCACTTTTCGAAGTATGTCATCACCGAAAATATGCATTTTCATAAAAATGTAAACGCGGGAATTGTCATTACTCAGGATATAATGGACATTTTAATCTAATATTTTATATGCACATTTAGGGATTATGCACTCATGATATAAGTGCATAATTAACATTTAATAATTACGGGAACGGGAAAATGCAGGACATTTCGGGGACACATATAAACATTAAAAGTAAAATGCTATATAATGAAAATCACATATGTTGTGATATCTCAAGATATAAGA
Organism: Mesoplophora pulchra; assembly: GCA_034697405.1. Lineage (NCBI taxonomy): Eukaryota > Metazoa > Arthropoda > Arachnida > Sarcoptiformes > Mesoplophoridae > Mesoplophora > Mesoplophora pulchra. Next base: position 1,815 of record JAQIXB010001214.1, read on the forward strand.
GGGATATTTTTATAATTTTTAATATGCTGAATCATTGTCATATAACTAACGATATAAGTGCATAATAAGCATTATGGCATTGCGGGATCTTTAAGTGACACCATAATCTCGGAATTCCCTTTCCCCATAAATAAACATAAATATTAAAATGTAAAAATACAAAATCACGAATAACTCGTGTTATAATAGAGAAAATGATCTTATATTTTATATGCTGATTATGGGGAATAAGACTCATGACAAAAGTGCATCGTGATTCTTATGAATTTACAGGAACTATAAAAAGGACGGGAATCACGGAATGCACTCACCCCAAAAATACAAAATGTAAACACAAAATCCCTTATATCTCCCGATATAAGAGAGATAATGTTATTATTGATTTTTATGCACATTTAGGGGTTTATTCCTCATGATAAAAGGTCATTATTGAGTTTCGGGAATTCCGGGAATAGAAATGGACATCACTTTTGAAGTATGTCATCATTGAAAATGTGCATTTTTATAAAAATGTAAACGCGGGAATTGTCATTACTCAGGATATAATGGACATTTTAATCTAATATTTTATATGCACATTTAGGGATTATGCACTCATGATATAAGTGCATAATTAACATTTAATAATTACGAAAACGGGAAAATGCGGGACATTTCGGGAACACATATACACAATAAAAGTATTATAATAAAATGCTATATTATAATGAAAATTTTAAGAAAAGAAATTATAAAAATTATTTTATTTTAAAATTAAATATAATTTTACCTCAAAAATTATATATTTTTCATATATAAATGCATTTAAATGTTATTTACCATAATCATTTAGTGATCACATAATATAATTAAATATTAATATTTATATAATTTTTATAATTTATATTATTAATATTTATTGAAAATGTGAATAAAATGCGTTTTTTTATTAATAAAAAGTTTAAAATTTTAAAATTTTATCATATTTTTGATTAAAAATGTCATAATTTTTGAATCATAATTTAAAATTTTAAAATTTATAATAAATTTAAACTATGATCATGTGAATGAATATATATGAACATCATATACAAAGAGTTTAGTATTTTTGAATATTTTAAAAATTTTTAAATTTTTAAAAATTTTAAGCATTAAAATCTACATATATTTATATGTTTAAATATAATTTTTTATTAATTTTTATATACATAATGAATAACATTAAATAGTGTTAACTAAAAAATACACGATTTTTGGTAATTAATGTCATTTTAATTGAAAAATAATTAAAAATTAAATAATAATAATGACCCTTTAAACTCACGTTTAACCTTTAAATGCTGAAATGAAAGGTAAAAGGGTATTAATAATAATAATAATAATAATAATAATAATAATAATATCATTAAAATAATAACAATTTTCAGTTAAATATATATTTAAATAAATGATTTTTAGGTTTTAGTGTATTTTTAGTATATTTTAGTCTGTGACTAGTGTTTTGTGTACATTGTGTTTTAACATTATTATAATTATTAAATGATTAAAAAAATTCACAAAAAAATTAAATTTTAAAATTAAAATTAAAATATTTCTTTTGTCATTGAATCACATATTACAATATTTTCCCATTATAATAACATAATAACATCTTAAATCACTTTTACATCACTTTTTAGTCATTATATCACGAGACATTTCATGAGATGTCTAAAAAATGAGATAAACGTACGTTTATACATAATATAATATAATATTAAATGAAATTTAATATTTCAAAATATATTTCAAAATAAAAATTAGGGTTTGAAATATTCGAGAAAATATATCAAAAATGTACAGTGTGATTCATTATAAAGTGTACTCATTACTTCATAATGAATCACATTGTAATAGAAATATAATTAATGCCGATATAAGTACATTTTGTGTTATTAATAGGGTTTGAAAAACGTTTTATAATATACATATATTCATATATTCATATATTTATATTTTTTATTTATAATTTAAATATAATATAATATATAATTAATTATAATATAATATTTATTTATATATTATTAAATAATTATATATTTAATATATTTTTAGAAAAAACGGGTTTAATATATCCTAATCTCTTTATGCATAAATATATACTTTCATTTGTGACGGCATTTATAAGGTAAATATACAGTGAAACCTCAGCATAAACAAACATTTTAATTAATTCGTTTGTGATTTTTGTATATATAAAGGATTTGCAAAATGAAAACATTACTTTTTTTATTCATTATATACAGTGTAACCTCTGTATAAAGGACTTTTGTTAATTAACTATGTATTCGTTCGATATATTTTATTAAAGAGTGTTTAAAAATGCATATATTATATATTATATAATATTATATTTTGAAAATACAGTAAAACCTCAGCATAAATACAGTGAAACCTGTCATTGTATCATATAAAGAGGTAAAATACACAAATCATATACATATGTAATATATATTTATGCATAACAAAAAATTAGGTAATTTCTGTATGAATACAGTGAAACCTCAGCATAAATACAGTGAAACCTCAGCATAAATACAGTGAAACCTCAGCATAAATACAGTGAAACCTGTCAATATATAATATAAAGAGGTCAAAGTTTATAATATAATATATAATAATATAATATAATATAATATATGCATTTTAAAAGAGATACGATTCTTCGTCAGAACCAAAGGACAACAGTAACATGCCCATGGGCGTTTTTGTTAATCCGATGTTTTCTTTGACATTTACGTATTTATTCTTAACATTTCTAAGACGTAATGACGCGTGTAAAAGGGTTAAGATCATAGGCAAAAGAATGCCCATGATAAAGACGATGACCGCCGAAAAAAGGTATACGATGACGTAACCGCCGCCGAAAATTAACGTCAATGATACGATCGGATGTGAACGTTTAAAGTCCATAAATGACGGTGATTTATTATTCGCGTAAATAAATATAGCTATGGCCAAAAGCATCGCGAATATCCCCAAAAGCATTTCCTTCGGATTAATTATACTAAAAAATATCAGAATATATCATTATATATAATGTAATTTATAACTAAAATATACTAAAATAATAATAAAATATTATATTAAAATAATGATAAAATATTATATTAATTTAATAATAAAAAAAATGCATTAAATTTATTACATTTTATGATTATTTATTTTATCATTTTATTTATAAATAAATAATTTATGTCTTAAGATATATCATTATTAATATGTACGTTTATATTTTTATGGATAAATAAATGATATTAAAATATTTTATATAAAAAATAATAATTTTTTTTATTCATATTTATTAATTATTAATAAATAAAAATATATTAAAATAAATAATATATTAATGCATATATATAAATTGCATTTTGCAATAATTAAGATCGATTTTGTAACGTAATTATTACAATATTATATGATATACACAAAGAACATGAGAGAATAATCATATAAAAGGAATGATAATAAAAGAAAAAATTCGCATTTTTTTCATATATAATTTTTTTTATAAAAAAATAAATAAAAAATAAAAATATTAAATAATAAAATACCCGATTAATAAGAAGATGATGATGGTCATTAAAAAGTAATTCGTCTGATAATAGATGAGATTTGACACGACTCTTTTATTCCATTTTTCGATGTCCCGAAACTGTGGCAATTGAAATCGCGATGATGATCCCATAATAAACTCATCGAAAGAGCGTAATGGTGCCACACTCATCTCTGAGGTCAGAGCACTCACCGATGATGTCATTCTTAATCAGAATGGTCACAGTTCTAAGGTCAAAGGTCAATTTTTAATATTTAAATAATAAGATTATGAATGAATATTTATATGTTTTAGAATCACATTGAATTCGTTACGCAATTTTCATCATCATTATTATTGACATTCAAAGGTTCGTTCATTAATAACGAACGTCATTAAATTATGCGCATATTTTTAAATATTTTTAAATTTTTAATTTTTTTAAAAATTCTTTATTATAAAAAAATATTTAAATATATCATTATATTTACATTTTTTAACACATTATATTGTAATGCACATTTTTATATTCATTCATTCATTCACATATACATTCAGTGTTTTTGTGAATGAAATAAAAAGTTTAAAATAAAATAAAAGTTTAAAATTATTTATTTATTTATTTATTTTTTATTAAATTATTAAATTTTCAAAAAATATACTTTATTTACTTTAATTGAAAGTATATTTTTCAAATAAATATTATTAAATAAACAAATGTACAGTGAAACCTCAAAAAATATTTTTCACTGAAAATTATAAAAAACATGATAATAATAAATTAAAAAAATAATGAAAATTTTAAAGAAATTAATGTAATTTTTGTTATTTTTTAAGTAATTTTTTGTGAATTTTTATGTCATTTGAAATGTGCATTATGACATTTCTTAAAATGTTTGATAATACCACGATCGGAATGTGTTATCCTTTTTTTACATAAAATGCATACGATATTTTTACCGATGATGTCGATTAATCGATGACAGAGTTTATTCCGATTTTTTTCCGTTTTAAATATATTCAAATTTTTAGTATTATCACGTGATGATGTCGATGCTGAAGAATTATCCAATGATGGTATTTTCTTAATATTATGTTTATCCATAAAATCGGTCGTTTTTCTTTCTTTATTCGGTTTTAGACTGATCTTTTCCGATGATGATGATGATGATGGTGCTGATGATGATACTGAAGATGATGCTGAAGATGCTGATGACGATGGTCTTAATCTTAATGCATATGCTGAAGACACTGATAATAATGCTTTTTTTGATGGATAATGATATCTTTGGACATTTTCGAATTTATAATTTTTTAATTTATATCGTTTTTTTGTATTATTATTTTTAACATCATTTTCTTCATTATGATCCTGATCCTGATCCTGATCCTGATCCTGATTCTGATTCTGATTCTGATCCCGATTCTGATCATGATCCTTTTTCTTTTTCTTATTCTGAATCTGATCCTTATCCTGATGCTGATGGTCATTCTTAAGATAATTACAAACATCATAATGATTCGCATTTTCAATCATATTATTGTTATTATTATCATCATCATCATCATCACCATGATTATCGTGATTATTATCTTTATCATTATCAATGGACTTTAATTGACCATAATCATCATCATCATGTTTAATATGCGATTCATTTAATGGATAAATGAGGACATAACACTCTTTGATATTAAACAATACTAAAATCTCTGATAAATCCATTGATAATAAAGACACTGATGATGATCGTAATTTTTTACGATAATTTCCTTTATCATCACCATCATTATCATTAATAATCACTGATGATGGTTCTTTTCGTGGTAAAACACGATCAATATTTAGCTTTTTATATAAATAACGTAACTGTTTACCACTCTTTGCTGCTGATGATGATGATGATCGTTTCTTAGAAGATCCTGATGATGATGGACATCGTGAAGATGCTGATCTTAATCCTGATGCTGCATTTATCGATGACACATGAGAAGATGGTAATGGTAATAAATTACAATCGATTTTTTGCGGTAATAATATAGATGATGGTAAATTATCCATTAAATGGGCACATTCCGAAGATCCTGATGCTAATTGTGTCGATGTATCGGCTAAAGATGGTGATAATGATCGTTTCTTTGAAGATGCTGATGATGATGAACATCGTGAAGATGCTGATCTTAATCCTGATGATGGATTTATCGATGACACATGAGATGATGGTAATGGTAATGGTAATAATGATTGAAATTCTTCAGCATTATTATCGACATTATTATTATTATTATTATTTAAATCATTTAAATCATTTAAATAAATAAATACTGAAAAATTTTAAATAAAAATAAATAATTTTTTTAAAAATTTAAAATTTTAAAATTTTAAAATTTTAAAATATTTTTAAAATTAATTTTTAAATATTTTTATCATTAATGATCGATAATTACCATCATTTAATGATTGTGCATCGAAATCTTCGCTTAAATCATCGATATTAATATCGTTTATGTATTGACCGACGCTTAAATCCTCAATATTAATATCAATTAAATCATCGATATCATTATGACCATCGGCATCATCTTCAGCATGATCTTCAGCATGATCTTCGGCATGATTATTATCGATGTCCATGATTATAATGATTAAAAAGAATATTTTATAATTATAATGAAATAACAATATACTGAAACCTGAGAATGAATGAATGAATGAATCATGACACTACGATATGTTTGCATTTATGCGATGATGTAATGTAAACACGTGTTTATCATTAAACACGTGCTTTTATCATTAAAAAATGCCATTATTTTCATTTTAATATATTTATATTTTTAAATTTTATATTTTACTTTTAATTTTCACATTTTTTATGATTTTTAAGCCTATTTTTTGAATGTGAAAATAATTTGATTTTAAAATACGCGAACAGAGTGTACATTCGCATTTTTTAATAAAAAATTACGAAATTTTTTATTAAAAAAATTTTACAAAAATTTTAAAATAATTATGTTTTTTTAAAATCATTTTCAAAATATTAATTAAAATCAATTTATTTATTATTTCATTTTATTAATTATTTAATAAATTTTTATTTTCATATTAATTATTTTTTACACTATTAAATGATGGAAATATTTTTTCAAAATTTTAAAATTCATTTTTTAATTAAAATTTTACATTTTAAATAATAATAATAATAATAATAATAATAATAATAATAATAAATCATAATTTATTTAAAATTTCAATTAATTTCTACATAATTTCACAGTGACCATAACATAAGCGTGTTATTAACATTATGAACTTTTGACCTTTGACCTTTTGAGAGGTTAAAGAGCGGCGGCGCCCGAAATGATTTCAATTAATTCCTTAGTGATGACCGCCTGTCGCGTGCGGTTAAAGGTCAGCGTCAATTTCTGTATCATTTCACCTGAAAATTAATTTAAAAAAATAATTAAATATTTTTTAAAAAATAAATAAATATAATTTTAAAAAAAATTTTAAAAATTATTTGAAAATATACGCATTTTAGACACTTATAGCGTGAGATAAACATTAAAGAGTATTATAAGGGTCTAAAATGTCATATTATATATGTTTATATCTTAAGATATTTCTCATGATATAAGTGCGATAAAAAAGTGTATTAATAGTATTTTCAGTGTTTTACTTCACTTTTATACGAATTTTAGCATTTATATTCAGTCTTATAATTGTGGGAAAAATGGTAGACTAAGGTCAGTATAATATCTCAAAGTATAAAGTCAGTATTCGTTAACCCTATGAACACCTTTGTTTATACATATGTGTACATACACTAACATTATAATAAACGTTATAAGACTGAACTTAGATTAATAAAAAAGACTGAAGTCTCATGATATAAGTGCATGGATATCATACCCGCGTTTTTGGTGGCGCTGTCCATGGCGGTCATTCGGGAGCTCTGTTCGGAGCACGCATTTTCTTTCATCGCATAATACACTAAACACGCCAATGAATACTCATAATACGACTTTAAAACGTCCGCGTCTATTGAATCATAAATGGTCATTTTCGGGGACTCATTTATCGCGTCCAAACTAAAGATGGGCATTTCAAGAGTCTGATATGACACCACTGTCCTATTATCACATTCAGAAAGAAATATATCATTATAATTGAGGTCAAAGGTCAAAGTTCATACGTACTTAAATCGATTGTATATTAATATGCCGTTTTTGAATTGATAATCCGATTCGATTATGGCGTTCGCGACGCGTACGGCGTCATTAAATTGTGGCGGTTTTTTACCGAAATCATTGAATAACATTAACATATTATTTGGAAATTGTCTTTAAAATAAAGAAAAATTAAGAAATAAATTAAAAATTAATAAAAATCATACAAAAAATTACCGTAAATATTTCAATATAATGTTTCATTTTTAATATGAAAATAATCAAAGGCCTCATTTATTAGAGTATTTACGGTAATTTTTATACATTAAAATGCATTGAACTTATAACACGAGTAAATGTATGTAATAAACACGACGTATACACGTATGTGTATTATATACATTTACTTTTTCCTCATGATATAAGAGCGTATGAATGGACATACTTCGCGAGCATGAGCTTAGCCTTATCCCCGATGCATATGATCTTAATATTGGCGGCGTTCGGGTCTGAGGCCATAATCGCGCGTATCTTTTTCGCGACTGAGGAATGGACAGCGCCGCAAAGACCACGATCCGATGTCATCGCTATGATCAGTGTTCCCGGTTCTGTCTGTTCCTTCCTAAGATCGGCCTTTTCATAAAACACTAAAAAATGGTCATTTAATTAAACATATGATATATATAGAGGTCAAAGGTCACGTACACTGCGCCCCTTCGCCGAAAGGACGCGCCGGTTTAAGGTCACGCTCCGCACGTGCGTATTTTGCCGCTGAAACCATTTTCATCGATTGTGTTATCTTTTGAATGTTTTTCACAGACTTTAATCGCATACGAACTAAAGATATAAGAGATAAATATGTCATAACATCGAACTTATAATTTGAGTTAAATATTTAAATGTTTAAATACATCATAACCGAACAATTATTAACGCAAAACTCTTATAGCGGAATGTACGCACTTTTAACACATTTAAAATGAAAATATATATAATAAACACACACTCTTATATCTCGAGTTATAACATAAAATAATGGTACGTCTTTCGCTATAAGAGACCGGTCTTATAATTTAAGGTAAACGTGTGTTTAAATCAAATTAATTACTGTCTTTGAGTGTCGCCATTCCTCGATTTTGAGAGCTGTCAAATTATATATATATATTAATATATAAAATAAAATATATATTATTTTATCATATAATATATTATATTATATATTATATTATATTAAAAATATAATAATATATTATAATATATAATTAATTATGTTTTTAATTAATTAAAATGATAAAATACATACGTTAATAATTGTGATGTGTTTACCGATCTTAAAATTGCGTTAAACATTTTTAATATATTAAAATATACAAAAATTATATTTAATTTTAAAATATTATTATGATTTAATAATATTTTTGTTTTTAAAATTAAAAAAAAATTAATATTAAATATTAAATTAATTTAAATGATGATTATAATTATGACGGCAGTGAATGAATATGTCCGTATATTTACATGTACACACACAGTAAATATTCAGAAATTATTTTCCCATTAATATTTAACTTTTTTATATTTTATTAATATTTTAAATAAATTCAAATTAAATTCATTGTAAATCTTTATAATTTATATTAATTTATTAAATATTTAAATAATATAAATATTATGTGTAAATATTTCGGATTTTAGGCGTATATAAAGGCGCGTACTTTCGGAACACTTTTAACCTTTGAATGTGCATGTGTGTTGTATTCGTGTATGAAATGGCGACATCTTTTATCATAAATTTTAAAATTTAAAATTCAAAACTTTTTTATGATAAAAAAGTATTTTTTAAAAATAAATAATAAAAGTTTATATATTAATATATATTAATATATAAACGTGATTATTATTTAATGATATTAATTATTATTATTATTATAATAAACATTAATATATGATATAAAATTATGCGGAATTTTTTTTTAAAAACATTTTTCATGATATCGTATGATATGCTGAAAAAATGAATTTTTATTTTATAAAAATAATAATATATTAATATATTATTATGATATTAATTTACTATACTGACATAAT
>JAQIXB010001215.1:0-11620 GCA_034697405.1 Mesoplophora pulchra
AGATATATATATATATATATATATATATTAATGCATATAAAACATTTTTCTGCGAAAAGAACCATCAATGAATTTTGTATTCGAGGAATGGATTCAGCTTTTAACTTTTATAAAAGTTAAGCCGATTAACGCATAAAGCGGATTTTCTGCGAAACATGCGTCTGCGAAACAAAACTTTACCTTTTAAAATGTATATACCTGAGGTATGCATAATATATTGCTTATTTTATACATAGAGAGTGGCATCTAAATTTGCCAGTTTTGAGGCACAATTTAATTAAACGCTCAAAAAATTAGTCTCATTTATGAATATTATTTGAGTTCAAAGTTATAATTTAAATTTAATCTCAAACATAAGTTTTATTTGTGAATACTAAAGTTATTATTAATATAGTATATAATTTTATAATTTGAATATACATAATTTTAATGATATATAAAATTGAATAATAAAATTTTATTTAAAAATTTTATTACTATTAAATTGAGTTTATGAATATATCATTAGTGAATTCATTAAAATTTAAATAAAAAACTTTTATAATTAATAATTAATTATATTTATATGTAAATATATTGTAATTAAACATTTTCTATCGATTATAATGGTCATAATAAAATTATAAAATAATAAATAATTAAAGTAATAAAATGTAAAATAATATTTATTAGAATTAAAATGCTTTAATACATTTATGTATTTATGTATATTAAATTTTAAAATTAAATTTTAAAAATTTTTACTAAAAATATTATAATAATATTAACATATATATCGTGCGATTATTTTATATCAAAGTTCTATAGCGTGTGAATGATAATATGTTAATACATTAGTGCATACGTAAAAGTATTGTATATTATAACCATACTTTTATAACCATACTTATCCATTTGCGGTTCAAAAATTAGAATAAAACGACAAAAGAAAAAAAAAGAAAAATGACTTAAAATTTTTAAAATTTTCTTTAGTCACCCCTTAGTATTTATAAAAACAATTTAATATTTTTTTCTAAATAATAATTTGTCATTATATGTATAACAAAAATTATACAATATATATTTCTATTTTATTTTAAATTTTATTTTTATAACAAAATATTATATATATATATATATATATTATATTCAATTCAATGCATTTCTTATTAATTGCCATTAATTTATTTTATGAATGAAATGTGTATTATGAATTGTTCTATGATAGTTTTAAGCATGGATGTTAATGCAAAATAATGATACGCATTTAACTACAATAATGACAATAATACTAAATATAGTGTATATATATTTAAAAAGTTTCTTTACTCCCTTAGCATATTTTTGTTAAAATATATTATTACATTGACGGTGCTCATTTTTTAATTCCCTACAAATATCTATCACCATAAAAAAGAAGGAAATCCCGCAAATGAATAGGTATGCTTATAACATGTTTAATATATCATGTTATATATTATATCCATGATATACACATGTTTGATATTATTTTCAATTTTATTAAATTTAATAATTTTATACGATTTAAAACATAAAAAATCAATTTAATATTACAATTAAGTAATGTAAATTTTAATTAATTATAATATTATTTCATTAATTTAATTGTAATCTTAAATATATTTTTATTTATTTTATATGTTAAATTCTAAAAATTTAATAAAAATAAAAATAAAATATTAAACATGTTATAATATATAATTCTTTTATGTCATTTTATTGAATTCACGCGCCATAGAACTTCGATATGAAATAATCACACGAAAAATGCAGTATTAAAATTTGACGTAAATTATTAATATTAAAAAATAAATAATAATAATAATAATAATAATAAAAATAAAAGTTTATTGATGTTTTATGACAAATTTATAATTATGACATAGAAATTGTGAGTTTAATTTAATTATAAAAATGCATGAGACCTTAGATATGAAATGAAAATTGTGAAATGATCAGTTAATATGTGGTGATTTTATAGTATAAGACACTGTCATAAAACTTAAGAGAAATGTTCAGATGACACAAAACGTGATAAATGTGAGAAATATAAATTGAAATATGCTATACATATGTACTATTATTATAGTGTACATATGTGTAAATTTGTGTGTATGTTTAGTTCATAAATGAATGTGCATAGTTAATATGTATGTATGAATGTATGTATGTATGTATGTGTGTGTATGTGTGTGTGTGTGTGTGTGCGTGCATCTGCAATTTGAAGAGAGCCGAAATGAGTGCAAATCGTTTTGAAAGACGCACGCAATAAGAGCATAAACTGGAAATAGTTGAAATAGTACTAGAACTTGAAAGGCTGCATTTTTATATTAATTAGTTATGCACCACATTAATATATAAAAATATGCTAAGAATAAAGTTTAGGCATATTTCTAATTACCTTTTTATACTAATATATTACTGTATATTAATATTATATAAAAAATATATGTCCATATTATAGTAATAATCAGATGACTTAAGTCACGTTTATAATAAATAAAAGTGCATTTTTAAATTCCATATGCCTTTTTACATAAAAAAATTGTCCTTAACTTTTATATAATTTTTTTTTAATAATAGTATATTCATTAGAATTGTAATGTTAACACCATATTAACATTTGGCTATAGCTCAGAGATTTAATATTAATTTATGATAATATTTTATGATATTATATAACATTCAAAATATAATTATTGTAAATATTATGTTAATATTAATCGTTAAATATATATACATTAAAGTAAATGTGAAGTATTAATTATCATAATACAAATTGACCTTTCACTTGTTTTTAGGGCATTATAATTTGAGGCTAAAGATGCAATTTTTCAATATGCTTAAAAAATTTGTAGTTATAACTTAAGCAAACCATAACTATAACTAACTTATTTATCATGTTAATATGTACAGTAAAACCTCCAGTTACGGACATCTCTCTTAAGCTGACGCCTCCTTTAAGCGGACACTTAGTCTGTTGCAAATGGGCGTCCGCTTAAGAGAGGTTTTACTGTATATATATATTGACCATGAACTTAAATTCATTATTATATGTACAAAAATTAATAATAATGTAATATTAATAATATAATAATAATAATAATAATAATAATAATAATATAATAATAATAATAATAATAATAATAATAATAATAATATAATAATAATAATAATAATAATAATAATAATATTACATTTGAAAAATTAGTTATAAAAAGGGCGACATGAGAATGGTGAGCGATAAAATCCCAGAGAATAGATGAGAGTATATAATCCTAACCATTGCTAAGTATGAGGTGATTGCACTCTTTCGCTTTCACTTTTGCAATGGCATTTTGGCATTGGCGAAAATTACATAGTAAATGCATAGTAAATGCTCTTTTCGCAACAATGGCATTGCCGCTGACATCGTCAAATGTAAGGGTTATTTGCCACTACCAACTTTTAACACAGCCAATTTGAATATGCTTTCAAATCACTATATATACTAATGATAACTAGATTTTTTAGGCCACCAGAGTACAAAACTAGTATAGATGAGAAATGAGCCCATGAAAAATGTTATTACTAAAAGTTCTTTAAATTTCATGTCATTGTTATTTGTACTTAGAAAGAAATATGCATCAAAGATGTTTTGAGATCATCACTTTTTATTTTATTATAATATGTTAATTATATGTTAATTATGTTTAGAAAATTTTCTGAAAATACAAAACAATAAATACATTGCTCCTGAGATAAGTGCGATTTAATATATGTTTAAAGTTAGCCTTTTGCTACCACTTTTGTACCTCTTTTATCCTCTAATGATAACAATAGAAAAAGCGTGAATTCCGCCCAATGAATGATAATAAATTAACAATATTTTTGTATTGATATATATGATAAAAGTATCTTTTTTCATATTTAGCAATACATGTGTGGCGTACGTATAAAGAAGGAATATGATAAATCATTTGAAAGCATTTTCGTTCAATATTTAGGCATTAAAAAGGGGGAAATTTTGATGATGATCTGATCATTGCACTTTGAGAAGGGCTGCTTTAGGTTTCATTGACATTTCTTATATCGGTTTTTGACCATTAACAACAATATCAGGTGATAGTTTATATCAAAACGCATATACGATTTAATAAAATGCTTAAACTGATTAAATCGTATGCTTAAAATTCTTAAATTGATCATTGATCAATAAATACATAAATAATAATCTGTATTTATATAATATATTATAATATATTACCAGAATTTTTATATATATATATATATATATATATATAAATTTTCTGAATATATTCTTTTTTATTTTATCATAAAATATTTAATATTAATATATACATTGACTGTTAAACTGATACCCATGATTTGGTTAATTATTCGTGGGTATGATCAGCGATTATTCCGCGATTCTTCGTGTGTATCATTATATACAATCATTGAATGAGCAATTTTCTGCTTTTTTAATGCTTTTTTAATGCTCTGTCCAATTATTAAACATTATTAAACATTTGACCAAAAACGGTGCTCAATAAATAATCGGTCCATCGGTAGAGAGTAAATGCCGATCAATCATTACTATGCCTTTTCTTATGAATGCTCAACTTTTGTGAACAATTTGATTGGCATCAAATAGCATGCAATACATACCAATCCTTACCCATGTTACCAATGCTAGTATACATGCTAGTATGCATGGATATTTTTTCACCACCACTATTACATTCATAGCATAATATAAATACTAATACTTGTACTTAGTGTACATATCTACATATATAGTTTATACAGAACATGATACATAATGCATAATAAGAAGTCAGCTTCTATAAAAGAGAGTGAAAGAGAAAGAATGGGAAAGTGAAAGAAGAACTAAAGCTAGTACTAGAGATAGTACTAGAGAGAGGTAACGCCAATATTATCAGAAATATGTAGGGATGAGTAATTTTGACCCTCAAAGCTCAAAGCAGAAAATTCAGAATTTTGACCCTAAACTTTGGGCTTTAAAATGAAAGAAATTCTTTTCTCTGCGATTATCATGATCAATAATATATTCAATAATTTTTTATTAATAAATTATTGGAATTTAATCTCTAATGGAATATATGAAACTTTTTAGGGAAAATTTGAGGGCAGTTAGACGCTAGTGAAACTATTAAGTAGGGTCAAGTAAATAATATGTGATATTCGTTAATATTTAGTAAACGTTTTAATAAATCGATTCGTTTATTAAAGATTATCATCTCAGGTATATAATGATCTATCAGTGTCTTCAAAAACATTCCTTAAAAATTATACACTGTAATTTCTAAATAAATACATGATAATAATTTATTAAATGTGAGTACAAAACAGTAATGTTAATTTCATAGTGGAAAATAGTTTAGGTTTGCAATTAGATGAAAATTAATTTATTGTCATATATAAATGTATACATAGTATATATATAGAATATAATTATAAATTGAAGAGAATCATGATCATAATGATTAGAAGTAACATGCATATGTATGTAGAATAATAATAAAATATATTATTTAACTTTATATATAAATTTATATATAATTTATATATGATAAATAATATATGCTACGTTATGTATACATGTTTATAATATATACTTCTATATGATACTACTAGTATATGATAGTATATTTATGATAAAAATTATTTCTCATTTTTCATCATTCGGTTTAAAGATTTTATATTTCGGTATACGATATTTGTATGATAATAAAAATAATAATAATAATAATAATAAAATATGTAACGATACAATTGAGCGGTGACGCATTCATCCGCAAAAATTACATCTCTCAAAATACATATACAGATATGTGTATATATTTTTGCAGATACTAAATTCACATGAAAGAAATGTAATTTCCTTTTTGATGTTTACTCTTTTTGCAGTATTCGCGTATTAAAGTGATTGGGCAGTCCCATTCTGACCTTTGCACGTTTCGAAAAAACATTTTTATGTCATTGAATAGTAATTCATAACTATAAACTATTGTAATACTTATCACTTGAAACTGATTGAATATGCACGAAAAATGATAAAATATTTTTACATTTTTTATATTACGCTTAAAAAATTCCAAAATATGTTTTCTATAAATATACAGTAAAATAAAACATATATTTTGATATTAATTTTAAAAATATATAAAAATATAATCTTTTTAAATGTAAAAATACTTTATTTAACTTTTAATATATAAAAATTATGTTAAAATACTTGAAAATTAAATAAAATAAATGTTTAAATTTTATTTATAAAATCGGAACATTTATAGCATACAATAAACATATGGAATTATTATTTAATGCTAAAATTTGATATTTTTTAATATTTTATTTTTTTTAAAAAACAATGATGTGATTTTTAATCATTAACTTTTTCCATATGATTCAATGGCCTTTAATTGTGATATGAGATTTGGATCAATGTTCAGGAAATATGAGTATATGTGTATATTAAATATGAATATATATATATATATATATATAGTATATTAATGTACATGTATGTGTTATATAACATTACAAATAAATCGTCATAAATTATTTTAAGAATTTTTTAAGAGATTTTAATATTATATATATATATATATATATATATTCATTTTTATATATATAACATGTTTAATGTATTTAAAATGCAATGTGAACGTAATAAAATTGATATTCAATGATAAATAACGAAAAAAATGTACGTACAGTGAAATCTCTATAATTAAAAGTGTTTTGAATTATTGTAAATTTATTATAATATGAATTTATAGAGAAAATTATAATGTATAAAATAAGGAAATGAAAATTTAATGTTTGTTTTAAATTAAGAAAATTTCACTTTCAGAGTGACTTTAATGTTTATTTAAATTTTCATATATAAATATATAATAAGCAATTATAGTTATCATTGATGAGGGTAGAATATTTTAAAAGTTTATACATAAGTGTATGTGATCATGATTAATGCATCATTAATTTGCTCAATAACTTATGTTACTTCTTTATTATTATTATTTTTAAATTTTCATTATAATGTAATTCACTATTAACCATTAACCATTGCTTAAAGCGTCTTTTTCTATCATCCATCATTTTCGTATTCATTGTTATATCATTTCTCTTTTTTATACATTCTCTATATTTATGTATATTTTATTATATAATATAATATTATAATGTTACAGTGTTTGGCCCCAATTGATTATCTTTGATAACCGCCTCTCGACGCAAAAATTTAAATAAATGATGATGCTAATTATTATTATATCAGCATACTCCTAATGATTAACATTGTACATAGTGATAGTATTAATACTAGTATTAGTTACAGTACCAGAAGCTAAAATTTGTCATCCATTTAGATAAGTGTTATTTAATGTAAAATGATTAGAAAATATATCATCAGCAATGACCAAAAAAGGATATTAATATCAATGGACAAATGATATAATACCGGTCTCATCCGATGCTTACAAATTCTTCCTCTTTCTAAACATGGACCTCATATTAATAATTGAAGCACATACTCTCGTGACTTGTCCATCTTCTCTACTCTTTTACTAGCCTCTTACTAGCATCTTACTAGCATCTTACTAGCTTCTCACTACCATCTCACTACCATCTTACTACCATCTTACTAGCCTCTTACTACCATCTCACTGTCTTCCTGCTTCTATACTAACTCCAAATTAAATTTAGATCCGACGTATGAAATTCAATAATAATTGAAGATTACTACTAGTAGTTATAATAGCAGACATAGAATCCTTTATTATATACTGCTTATAATATAATAGTTATATAAATCGAATCCTAAATTGGAAGATGAGAGTTACATGGTATATCTACTAGTTTATATTATAGTTTATATTATAGTTTATATTATAGTTTATATTATATATTTTTTATTAACTAAATTTTGCATGTCATAAAACGAGTTTTTTATTTCTTTTAAAATAACCGTATTTTGTGGCGATGATGTGACCTGTAAATATCACGCGAATTATAATTAATAATGAGTAAAATAAGAATGACATGTCACCAAAAGTCACAACAATGTGAGGAAACTAGCACTACTAGCATGCCATTGCTAATAATAGCATTAGTAATGCCAAACATTAAATAAAATAACCACACATGTCATTTGGCACAAAATGAAGAAAACTTTAATGGTTTTGCGACTTTAGAAAAGAATAATAAAAATATGAAAAATATGAAAAAATGTTCACATTTTGATATACTTTTTTTAGTGAAAAAAAGTTAATGTTTAATATCCGCGTTATTAGCTTATGAATACAAAAGCAGGAATTTCTTTGAAATATCGGCATTTCAATACTGTACCACAGTCATATTTGTTCATTATTGAAAATTCTTTGGGTCAATAACTCATGAACATGCTTTTGAGACTCCTCAGGTACTTAAAGATACCTGTACTTTTACTTTTTTATACATGCTAGTAAATAAAGTGTATATAAAGTGTATATAAAGTTAGTGTGCGGCCGTCCTTGAGCATCATGCCTCAGGATGTCATTGAAGATATGCTCTTTCCTTAAACATTAGCAATAGCGATATATAACTCTTATGTTATATAATGTTATCATTCAATATTTGGATTTTCTTTTCATAGTATTGGTGAATGTGTGTGCATTCCATTCATGTCACTCTATTCCATTAATGCAATAATAATGATCACCGTCAATGTTATTCAATGGCCTTTTATTTAAAGTTTTTAAACATACTCTAAACCTTTTTCTATTTACTACAGCATATACCCCTGTCAATGTGTGTGTACATCAATCTAATATATACACTATACATGTATGTACTAGTACTAGTATATGGTATGTATACATTTTGTACATGTATTCATGCATTTATGTCTGAGACAAGTATACACGTACATATGCACATTCATCAATTTATAAATATGGAGAGAAGAAAAATGTGAGTGACCTTAGCACAGGATAGTATAATTGGAAAATAGTGATAGAAAATAGTACCATTTGCGTGGGATCAATCATTAGCATTTACTAACTCATAATAGAACATAATGAAATTATTGTATTCTGTCACTATCAAATGTTAAGAGTGTTATGAGTTGTTATGTAACATGCTATGTAATAATATCCTAATAGCATTTAATAGTATTTAATAGCATTCAATAGTATTCAATAATTGTATCCGTCTCTGAATAAAAAGTATACATTCAAAAAGAATACGGTCAATTCATTTCATTTATTCACTAAATTTCTACTATGCTCATACATTTCAAAGGCAATATAACTCATGTTTATCTGTTTCCTCTTTATTCTGAGCATTTTTTGTGTTCATATTCATTCACATGAACGCAAATGATCGATGTCCTTTTTTTAGTTTTCATAAATATGAGAAAATATGAGCAAAATTTTGTTTTTACTTTTTTTTGACGTCTTTAAAATGAGTTTTATTCCGACACTAAAAAAACATTAATTCAATGGATATCATTGCACCGTTATTTACCATTCTTCGCTCTGTCATTTAACTGTTTATTCATTACAAACAATGTTATGTGAGATTTAAGAATCGATATTTTTACATAATGATTATTTTAAAGAAATACTTCCTTAAGAAGTGCTTTAAGTTTATTTGTGAAAATGTGATAAAAATGACGCCATTATATAATTATTAATTTTTTATTTAAAATTATTATTAAATTGGATGAGAACAGAATGACCTGAGCTTACATATGTTGGATATGAAAAAAGAAATTATTTTATTAAATCATTAATTTATAATAATAATGCCATAATAAGAAAGTAATACTTAACTCAGATTGAGATGTTCTTTTAAATATGTAATACGTGATTCTCTATAATAACAACACCATTATAATGTAATTTTTTTCATAAAAAGCTCTATGGGAATGTCAAATATTACATTCATTTAAAAGTTATCATGAAATAGTTAAAGAATCATATACATAAACTCGCATATGATAAACTTTTACTATCATCAGAATGCTTTTATATGCATTAACTTATAATACAATGCATTGATCTTTAAAATATACTACATTCATACATACGTAAATACAATATAAAGTAATTAGATTTACTAATAGTATACTAATGTGTACTATCACTTTTAGATCTATTTCCCTTTTCGTTGAGGCGTCAATCATTAAGACTTAACATATGAAACATTTACTATGAAATTCGACGTAACATTAAATGTTCATCACCCTTAAGTGGTTCGTGTCGCGCTATTTCGTGGTCAAATACCTTTAATGGTTACTTAATGCGTACTTTTTCTTTATATTATTACGCAATTTACTTATATTTGAACATTTTAAAGAAAAAATGCCCCTTCAAAATGCAGAATCATACATTATAATAGATTTACGTATTCACACGTTTTAATTTTTTATATTTATATATATATATATATATATATATATAATACTATATAAAGTTATATTGCTTTCTTCCACGCAAACTTTTTTAAATAATAGTTTTTCAAAATAAGAATTCTTTCAATAAATGCATATATATATATATATAAACAATAATATGCTCATTATTTTATTATTTTCTTTATTAGTCTAATGCCAAAATGCAAAAGAGTAATTACTCTTAAATTAAAAATGCATTTAAAATTTATTTTTCAAATTGTTATTACAACTAGTTTACTTCCATAGTTTACTTCTATAGAATAAAACTTCAAATAATGAGTACTAAAACTTAATATCAGTTTTGAAAATTTTAATTAACAAAGAAATTGAATTTTAAAAAATCATATTTTACATGAGAAAAAAGTGCGTAAATTTTAAATATTATTAAATATATAATAAAATAAAAACGAAATTCTCATGATTCATGATGTATAACCCGATGATGATTTACGTTTAAAATAACATTTCTTTTATTTAATGAAATAACTATATGATGATGAATGTGCGTTCCGAAAAATATAAATAAAAATTTTATACTAAAAAATAGTCATTCATGTCACAAAAAGTATATACACACACATAATTGTGCATAGTTTTAGCGGATATTTAAATATTCTTATGTATGTTGATGATGATCAATTTAAATGTTAAAATTCCTGATTATCAGGTACATGCACTAGTAACTACTACATACTATACATAGTATAGTAATTTTAAATAATTTGAAACTCCCAAAATAACCCGTTATCTTTTTCCGGACATTAATATTTTTTTAATATTTTTGTTTATAATTAGCAAAAGTGAAATGAAATTTATTTCTTTATTATGCACTCGAATGTACTAACATAGACTAACATATACTAAATATTTTTTATAATTTGTACTAAGTATAAATAAAAAGTTGTTAATGATTAGTTATTTTAAATATTAAATCCCATCGTTTATAAAATAAGAGTTAAAATTTGAATATATTAATTTTATCCGTTTACAAATTTTAAAAATATATCTCTAAAATTATTTTAATTATAATTATATGAATTAATAATTATTATTAAAATAATTTTTTAAAAAATTAATTATAATTATCTAATTTCAAATGATTAAATTTATGATAATATTAAATTATCATCATAATTTTTTAAAAATATTTGCATATATAAATTTATATACTTT